>CAUYQU010090448.1:0-47377 GCA_963574635.1 Cheracebus regulus
TCCATCCCATCCCTCCCATCCCATCCCATCCATCCCATCCCCTCCCATCCCATCCCATCCCATCCCATCCCATCCATCCAATCCCATCCCATCCATCCAATCCCATCCCATCCATCCCATCCATCCCATCCCATCCCATCCATCCCATCCCATCCCATCCCATCCATCCCATCCATCCCATCCCATCCCATCCATCCCATCCATCCCATCCCATCCCATCCATCCCATCCATCCCATCCCATCTCATCCATCCTGTCCAGTCCCGTCCCGTCTCATCCCATCCCATCCATCCCATCCCATCCTACTCTTCAGGTACATGGTCCTGTGGCTTTTGCAACATTGGTCTGTGTCTCCACTGCACACTTTGTGAACTTCTCCATGTCTTACCTCAGAAAATATGGCACCACTGTGTTTGCTCTTGGCACCATGCTGGGGAAGGAAGGAAAGGTGATCAAACAATATTTGGCTGAATGGAGGGAAACAGCATCTGGAGTGTGTGTAAAATTCACCAGATAACTCAGGACTGTGTGAGCACTCACTTCCCTATGAGGGGACACTGCCCACAACTGAGGGTGGGTAGTGAGGCATTTCTGGACACAGCTGATTCTAAGAGACTAGAAGTCAGTTTTTAAAGCTTTTCCTCAATATCCAGAATAATTGAGCTTATTGCCATTTGAGGTTTTGGGCACTGGGAGTGGTGAGTATCCCTCTGCCATGGCCAGACCTCTAACCGCCCCTGATGTCCCTTCCTGGAGGCCAGACCTCTGATTGCCCCCTGGTGTCCCTTCCTGGAGGCCAGACCTCTGATCGCCCCCTGGTGTCCCCTCCTGGAGACCGGACCTCTAACCGCCCCGATGTCCCTTCCTGGAGGCCGGACCTCTAACCACCCCTGATGTCCCTTCCTGGAGGCCAGACCTCTAACCGCCCCCGATGTCCCTTCCTGGAGGCCAGACCTCTGACCACTCCTGGTGTGCCCCCATGGAGGCCAGACCTCTAACTGCTCTTGGTGTTTCTTCTGCAGCCTCCGGCCTCTCCTCCTCTCCATCAACACCCACGCAAGTGACCAAGCAGCACACATTTCCCCTCGAGTCCTATAAGCACGAGCCTGAACGGTTAGAGAATCGCATCTATGCCTCCTCTTCCCCTCCGGACACAGGTCAGAGGTTCTGCCCGTCTTCCTTCCAGAGCCCGACCAGGCCTCCACTGGCATCACCGACACACTATGCTCCCTCCAAAGCCGTAAGTCTGGGCCCCTCTGTGGGTGGGGCTGCCGGGTGGCCGAGGGAGGGCAGAGCGGTTACTGCCCCAAGCCGTGTAGTCTGTCCACAGCCGACACCGAGGCTGTGTGCTCCCAGCATCTTCGGGATATTATATTACAAATCAAAGGCTGAGGGAGAAATGTGAAGGCACAATAGCAAGTGGAAATAAGCGAAAAATGGCTGGGTGTGGTGGCTCATGCCTGTAGCCCCAGCACTTTGGGAGGCCAAGGCAGGCAGATCACTTGAGGCCAGGAGTTCAAGACCAGCCTGGCCAACATGGCAAAATGCCATGTTTAGTCTCTACCAAAACTACGAAAATTATCTGGGTGTGGTGGCGTGCACCTGTAATCCTGGCTACTCAGGAGGCTGAGGCACAAGAATAGCTGGAACCCAAGAGGCAGATGCTGCAGTGAGCCGAGATCATGACACTGCACTCCAGCCCCTGGGCAACAAAGCAGATTGTCTCAAAAAAAAAAGAAAAAGAAAAAAAGAAAAATGATAACATCTGGAACATGAGCAAGTGACCAGGAGGAGGTTTTTTTTCCCGAGTTTTTTCTTAAAAATCATTCCTTAAAAGCTTTATTTGAATTTACCTTGATTGGGATACTACAGTATTCATAAAATGTCACAGCTAAAGCAACAAAAAACTTAAAACAGACAGAAGTGTTATTCTAGAGGTTTAAGATTTAGAGTCTGGCCGTGTGCAGTGGCTCACACCTGTAATCCCAGCACTTTGGAAGGCCGAGGTGGGTGGACCAGCCAGCCTGGCCAAAATGGTAAAACCCTGTCTCTGCTAAAACTACAAAAAATTAGCCAGCCATGGTGGCTTGTGCCTGTAGTCCCAGCTACTCAGGAGGCTGAGGCACGAGAATCGCTGGAACCGGGAGGCGGAAGTTGCAGTGAGCCGAGATCGTGCCACTGTACTCCAGCCTGGGCAACAGAGCAAGACTCTGTCTCAAAAAAAAAAAAAAAAAAGGAACACAAGCTGTATTGGATGAGGGCCCACCCCTATCATCTTACCCTGGTTATACCTTCACAGACCCGATTTCCAGAGGTCACATTCACAGGTACTGGGGCTTAGAACTTCAACCTCTCTCTTTAGGGGACGCAGTTCAATCTGTAGCAGTTGTTATCCTTTAGGAGAAGATCTGTTGCCATGTGCAGAACATGTCATTCCTATTCTTCTTGTTCATTCAATTATTTTATTAAACATGGGTGTAGCAAAGTATTGTCTTAAGTGACAAAGGCTGAACTGCAAGGTATTGTTCTTGCCTTCTAGAGCTTACAGTCTGATCGGGAACTGCATGGTACTGGGGTGAAACAGCTCAGTAAATGGGGAAAGTGGTTTGGCTGGGATAATGAGTGGCGTGATCGGCCCTACAAGAGGGAGAAACGGGAAAACTGCTGCTGGTCGGATAAGGGCGATGATGGCTTCAAAGTGTGTCACCAGCTGAGCTAAGCCTGGAGTACTGTCAGTGTTTACATTAGGGAAGAGGGAAAGGAGAACCTTCTGGAAAAGAAAATTAGGCTTTGACTAGTGACCATTGATTAGAATAACCCCATTTAAGAAGAGACAGTGGTTTGACAAGAAAACCACAATTTGTTTTAGATCATTTGACGTGATGGTGGCAGACGCAGACGCAGGTTCTTCCATGAGTCCCTGATGTTTCACGCAGCAGCTTTGTGCTGAGGACAAGCCCCGAGCCTTCCCAGCTTAAATAAAAGAGGATCCAGGGAGTGCTCCGAGTTTGCTGTCAGCTTCCTCCCCACGAGTATAGAAGTGATGTTCTTAACTCTTTACAACCCAGCTGTTTATACTCCACACAACCAGGCAGCCCTCAGTGAAGGCCGACAAGTGTAGGTCCTTCCAGGTTTGCTACGGTGCTCAGAGAGGGAGTGTCCTGGGGCCAGAGAGGGAGTGAGTGTGCTCAGCTGTGTCCCATACTCAGTGAGTGACCCGGAGCACCGGCCTGTTCCCAGCATGCAGCTGGCAGCAGGAGTGTGCAGTCAAGTGAGATTTCAACAACAACTCAAATGTCATGAATGAATAAACAAATGTGGCATATACAGACTGTGGAACAGCACCTAGCCTTAAAAAGGAAGAGTCCGGACACAGGCAGTGACACGGAGGGGCCTTGAGGACCTCGTGCGGAGTGAAATAAGCCAGGCACCACAGGACATCGTGCCACTTAGAGGAGTCCCTAGAGTCATCAAATAGAGACAGAAGGTAGAATGGTGGGTGCCAGGAGCTGGGGGAGGGGAAAAGAGGAGTTAGCATTTACAGAGTCAGAATTTCAGTTTGGAAAAATGAAAAAGTTCTCGAAATGGATGGCAGTGATGGCTAAACAACGATATGAATGTACTTACTGACACTCAACGGCACGCTGAAAAATAGTTCAAATGGGGCCAAGGGTGCTGGCTCACGCCTGTAATCCCAGCACTTTGGGAGGCCGAGGTGGGAGGATCACCTGAGGTCAGGCATTCGAGACCAGCCTGCCCAACATGGAGAAACCCTGTCTCTACTAAAAGTACAAAAAAGTAGCTGGGCATGGTGGTGCCTGCCTGTAATCCCAGCTACTCAGGAGACTGAGGCAGGAGAATCGCTTGAACCTGGTAGGTAGAGGTTGTGGTGAGCCGAGATCACGCCACTGCACTCCAGCCTGGGCAACAAGAGCAAAACTCCATCTCAAAAAAAAAAAAAGTTCAAATGACAACTTTTATGTAATATGTATTTTACCACAGTAAAAGAAAAAGAATGATCTGGTCAAGATTCCAATTTTTCTGTAATTTGAGCTTCTGAAAATCAGGCTGACGGCCCAAGGCTCCCCATTTACATTTTGAAAGGATGTGTTTCAAGGAGTGGAAAAGGATGTCCCCTTTGGTTACCTAACAGTAAGCAAGCCCTTTGCCCCACCTGTAAGTTTCAGGCCTGCAAGGGCTGCGTTCGCCTGCCTGCACCATTCACAGCCTCTGTGGCTGGGGTTTGACTCAAGCTCTTTCTGCTTTCAGTGTCCTGGCAGCAAGTTAACCTGATTACTCAGCAAAGACGCTGCCTCCAAATAAGCCCGCAGTCACAGGTACCAGGGCTTAGAACCTCTACCTCTTTTTAGAGAACACAATTCAACCCAAAACAGTTGTTATCTTTTGGGAGAAGATGTGTTTGGCATGCAGAGAACATACCATTATGTCTGGCAGTGGGGTGGGTGGTAGTTTAAAGTTCATAGAAATTTGCTCCTTTATAATTGGATTTTATTGAGTATCTTTAATTTATGTGCTAAGTTCCTTAGGAGCTTGGCTGATTCTGTTAATTCCACTACCAGGATAATCTCCATGGAGGAATGTGAGTTACTTAAGGACTTTTGATGGGTCTGGAAATATTTAGATATGATTTATCTCTGCTTTTTGGAATAAAAAGACACTTTCTATAAACATCGACCATGAAGATCATTTTAATAAAATATTTTCCCATGAATTTCATTCTAAAATAGGGAAAGGAATGGAGATAATTAGTCTTTAGAAGACAGTACTCTTTTTTTGAGATAAAGTCTTGCTCTGTCGCCCAGGCTGGAGTGCAGTGGCGTGATCTCGGCTCACAGCAGCCTCCGCCTCCTGGGTTCAAGCAGTTCTCCTGCCTCAGCCTCCCAAGTAGCTGGGATTACAGGCATGCATCACCACACCTGGCTAATTTTCATATTTTTAGTTGAGACGGAATTTTGCCATGTTGGTCAAGCTGGTCTCAAACTCCTGATCTCGGGTGAATCTGCCCACCTTGGTCTCCCAAAGTGCTGGGATTATAGGCATGAGCCACCGCGCCCAGCCAGCAGCATCCATTTTATTATGTATTTATTCAGCAAATGCTTATTAAGCAACTCGTGTGCCTAAAACTGTGCTAGCATGGGTAATAGGATGACAAATGTATGAGTCCTATTAATGGGACAAGGACAGTGTTTGCTTTATTTACCACTTGATTAACAACTCCATGCATTATGCACAGGAAGGTGTCAATGAATATGTAGTAATTAAACAAAGGAAGGAGCTTTTGTTTCTTTGGGGAGAACAGACAGGTAATTCATTACAATGGAGTGTGATGGAGCCCATCCTATCGTGGTGAGTGGAAGAGCTGATTCCAGAGGAAGTCAAAATTGTTTTCAGCAGGGAAGAGCAATAATCAGTTTTGTGTTTTAGGGTGATCCCCTGACTGGCTATGGAAATTAGATTGGATGTGGTTAGAACAGGAGCCCAGATAACATGCAGTGTGAAATAGTCTAGGCCTCGTGGCAGCTGAAGGTAGAAAGATGTGGAATCGTGTTTAAAAGTAAAGGGCTATTTTGGAAGTAAAATTGAAAGGAATTTGGAATGTAGTGGTTGATTAATTGAAGAGGAAGGAGACAAATCAAGAGTGATTCCAAAGGTTTTGCCTTGGGAAAGTGAATGGATGATAGTTCCAGCTATGGGGGTAGGGAACAGAGAGGGAAGAGGAGCAGGGTGTATATGTGAGTGCATGTGTGTGTGCACAGGTATGTGTGGATGCAGTGTGTGTGCGCATGCAGGTGTGTGTGGATGCAGGTGTGTGCATGCAGGTGTGTGGATGCAGTGTGTGTGCACAGGTGTGGATGCAAGTGTGTGGATGTAGGTGTGTGCATAGGTGTGTCTGCGTGCAGGTGTGTGTGCGTGCAGGTGTGTGCACAGGTGTGTGCATGCAGGTGTGTGTGCATGCAGCTGTATGTGCACAGGTGTGTGTGCTTACAGCTGTATGTGCACAGGTGTGTGTGCGTGCAGGTGTGTGTGCATGCAGTGTATGTGATTGCAGGTGTGTGCACATGTAGTGTATGTGGATGCAGGTGTGTGTGCATGCAGTGTGTGTGGATGCAGGTGTGTGTGCATGCAGGTGTATGCATAGGTGTGTCTGCATGCAGGTGTGTGTGTG
Source organism: Cheracebus regulus (assembly GCA_963574635.1). Classification (NCBI taxonomy): domain Eukaryota; kingdom Metazoa; phylum Chordata; class Mammalia; order Primates; family Pitheciidae; genus Cheracebus; species Cheracebus regulus. The sequence continues at coordinate 6,187 of CAUYQU010090448.1, forward strand.
TGCAGGTGTGTGCACATGCAGATGTGCATGCAGGTGTGTGCACATGCAGATATGCATGCAGGTGTGTGCACATGCAGTGTGTGTGCGTGCAAGCATGTGCACAGGTGGGTGTGCAGGTGTGTGTGCACATGCAGGTGTGTGCACAGGTGTGTGTGTATATGCAGGTGTGTGTGCATGCAGGTATGTTTGCAGGTGTGTGCGTATATGCAGGTGTGTGTGCATGCAAGCACATGTGCAGGTGTGTGTGCAGGTGGTGGTAGTCCAATAAGGCGCCTGTGGCACATTTCAGTGGAGGTGCCCAAAGAGCAAGTGGATATTGAGTCTGGAGCAGGAACTTCAAATGAAAATCATTCAAATATAAGTGGCAATTGGTGCTGGAATAGTAGGTGAAATAATCCATAGAAATGTATGGCAGGTGAAAAGAGAACTAGAAAACATGTGGACATCTAAGGGACAATCAAAAGAAAAGGATTCTGAATTGCCTGGAAAGTAGGCAGAAAACCGAGCAACACAGAAGCAAAGGGAACGTGTGTCATCGTGTTTGATGCACTAAGAGAAAGTGGTCAGTGACATCAAATGCAGCCAACTGGCTGTGGGATAGGACTGAGGTCGTTGTGACTTCAGCAGGGATACTGTCAGTGACAAGGTCAACAGCAGAAGCAATATAATGTGGGTGGATGACTAAGGGATAAAGAAGTGGTGACCTCTAGAGTAGATAGCTCAAGTATCCTGATGTGAGGGAGAGGACAGGGGCTGTGACTAGAAGAATGGAGGTGATAGCATCTTCCTACAAAGAGGAATAGACTCAAACCCTACTGGGGAAACAGTGAGTGGAGGGAGAAATTAAAGATAGGAGGAAAAGAAAGTGTCATGCCCAGTCTTACAAAGAAAAGGAGTGTTTCCTTATAGGCGGTGGGGGCACATCAGATGCTTGCAATGGAGATGTTTGTCTTGGACCAATGGGAGAGTCATCTTCTATTGATTTGAAAACTTCTACTGCAAAGGCATTAGGGTGATCAGTGCTTTTCCAGTGTCCTTCCACCGCAGTTGCTCCCGTGCTCCCCGCTTTTTCTCCTAGGAATTCACTTTTGAGTTATTGGAAGCAGAGTCTGAGCTCGAGTCTGAAAACCTTTGGGGTTTCAGGAGCAAGTCTGTTTATTAAGGGAGTGCTCTCAGAAGGAACCTATAAGAGGGTGAGAGAGAAGAAGAAGCTGAGCAAAGATGTGGTTTCAGATGAGATCACTCTCAGCTTGATGACAGGAGAGCGGATCTGTGCTGCAAATTGCACCAGAATTTGTCCTACCTTGAGGCAAGACAGCTGGACTCTTGTGCCCTCACAGAAGACAGCCTGTAGTTTTAGGATGTCCCAGGACAAGGCAGATGCATTTCCAGCTGAGATGGCTTCTGTCACCCAGGAACAATCCTGCTGAAAAGGGTGCACGGTCAGCAGCGGCCCCTGCAGTGGTGGGGGCACCAGAGCCCGTCAAAATGCATCTGGGGCATCTCCCACAGTCTGAATTCTCCACGCTCTTCTTTTGCCAGCTGATTCATGTATCCAGCAGATCTGGGTACTGTCTTAGTCTGTTTAATGTTGCTGTAACCGTATCCCACAGTCTGAATTCTCCACGCTCTTCTTTTGCCAGCTGTTTCATGTATCCAGCAGATCTGGGTACTGTCTCAGTCTGTATAATGTTGCTGTAACCATATACCTGAGGCTGGGTAATTTATAAAGAAAAGAGGCTTCATTGACTCGTGATTCTGGGGGCTGGAAAGCTCAAGATGGAGCAGCTGCATCTGGAAGGCCTCGTGGCTCTTCCACTCATGGAAAGCAGAAAGGGAGTAGACGTGTGCAAAGAGATGACCTGGCAAGAGAGAAAAACTGAGGAAGATAGTCAGTTTTTGTTTTTTTTTTGAGACAGAGTCTTGCTGTGTTGCCAGGTTGGAGTGCAGTGGCACGATCTTGGCTCACTGCAACCTCTGTCTCCCGGATTCAAGCGATTCCCCTGCCTGAGCCTCCTCAGTAGCTGGGACTACAGGCGTGTGCCACCACACCTGGCTGATTTTTTGTATTTTATTAGAGACAGGGTTTCACCATGGCCAGGGTGGTCTCAATCTCCTGACCTTGTGATCTGCCCGCCTTGACCTCCCAAAGTGTTGGGATTACAGGCATGAGCCACTGCGCCCAGCCAACAGGCACTTTTTAAGAACCTGCTCTCAAGGTAACTAATTCATTCTGTGAGAATACAAACTCACCCCTGCAGCAGGGTATTAATCTTTTCATGAGGGATCCGCCCCCATGGCCTAAACACCTCCCCCTGGACCGCACCTCTCAACATTGCCACATTGGGGAATCAAATTGCAACATGGATTTTGACAGGAACAAACAACATCCAAACCATAGCTGGTACTACATCAGTTTTTCTCTTGCTACCTAGCAATAACCTCCCCAACACTTAACACAACCACCATCTACTTAACTCCCAATTCTGTGGGTCAGCAGTTTGGGTTGGGCGTTCTTCTGGTCTCCACTGTACCTATTCATACTACAACTTTGGTCACCTACCAGGTTACTTGGGGACTGGCTAGACCAGAGTGACCTCAGCAGGATCAACTAGCTTGTCTCAATTCCACATGGTCTCACAAATGGTTGTGACAGGGTTCCAAGACAGCCAAGGTCCCTTGAGGCCTGGACTCAGAACAGGCACACTCTAGCTCCTGCTATCCAAGGTAGAATCTGTTTCCTCCTCCCCAAATCTGGGTTGGCCTTATGATTTGCTTTGGCCAACAAAATGAGGCAGAAGTGACAGTCACATTACAGTGGGAGTGGATACAGGAAGAAGTGAAGGATTGGGCACACCTCTTTCTACCAAGACAACCTACCTTATCACTTAGTTCGACAGCTAGGTCTGCAGTTGAACACATGATGTACTAGATAGAATCTGGAGGTTCATTTGGCTATATTTAGACAGTTGACAGCTCTGAGAATAATCTTCCTGTAAAGTTGATTGTTAGAATTTGCATCCCCTGAGATACAGACTGTAGGAAGAGATTGGTGTGCAGGATGTTTATCAGGAAGTGCTCTCAGGATTGACACCTGTGGGAGAAGGGAAGGCAGGAAGATTGGGTGGAGGGTGAGGTGGTGATGCATTGCAGTCTCAACAAAGGCCTCAGCTAAACCACAGGAAGGGCTAGGCCGGGGAAGCTCATCAGAGTTGTCCCAGGTTGGTGCACAGAAACCAGACCTTTCTACCCTGACACCAGCCAGTCAGTAGATGACAGCTGTCCTGGGCAGGGAGCTGACCTTGGGCAAGGCAACTGCCTTCAGCCAAGGGCAATCCTGACTAATAGTTGGAGGTTGTCAGTTGGCAGGATTCTCAACAGCTGGGGAAATACCCTTCATTTCTGAAAGGGGATCTGGGTAGTGCACCATGGAAAATATGTGGAATTTTTCTCCCTTTAATTTTTAAATTTATTATATCAAAATCCTGACAGGAGAAAATAAAGGCTGTCCTATTTCTTCTCAATTACATATTACTGAATGACGGAGTTTCATTAGGCCCAGGCAGGGAGGAACTAGGGCCCCTGCCAACAGCCATCACCAGCTTGCCAGCCGTGGGAGGGCGTACCACAGAAGTGGATCATCTAGCCCCAGTCAAGCCTTCAGATTAGGCAGCCCCAGCCATACCCTACTGAGACATCTCGTGAAAGACTGTGAACCAGGACTGCCCAACTGAACTGGTCATGAATTCCGGACGTGTGGAAACCACAAGAGATACTGTATTCGTTCTCTGGGGCTATCATAACAGAATTCCACAGACTGGGTGGCTTAACGACACAAGTTGATGTGTCACAGTTCTGAAGGCTGGAAGTCCAAGGTCAAGGTGTTGGCAGGTTTGCTTTCTCCTGAGGCCTCTCTCCTTGGTTGGCTTACAGAGGCAACACTGTGCTCTCATGTGGCCATTTCTCTGTATGCACTTATCCTTGGCATCTCCTCCGCTTCTTACAAAGACGCAAGTCTTAGTGGACTAGGGCCAACCCTATGGCCTCACTTAAACTTAATTACCTCTTTAAAGACTCTGTCTCCAAATACAGTCACATTCAAGGTTAGGGATCCAGTATATAAATTTCAGGGAAACACATAACACATAAATTCAGTCCATAACAAATAATAAATTATTGTTGTCTTAAGCCACTGAATTTTGGGTGATTTGTGATGGATCATTAGATAACTCATACTTGTTTCATCCGGTGTGAGGGGAGGTGGCATAACTCAGTGAACTGAGCAATGGATAATAAACTCAGGAGCTTTGGGTTGTTTTTAAAAATGGACTGTCTTGGCTGAGCGTGGTGGCTCACTCCTGTAATCCCAGCACCTTGGGAGGCTGAGGTGGGTGGACCACAAGGTCAGGAGTTCGAGACCAGCCTGGCCAAAATGGTGAAACCCCGTCTCTACTAAAAATACAGAAATTTAGCCGGGTGTGGTGGCATGCACCTGAAATCCCAGCTATTCGGGAGGCTGAGGCAGGAGAATTGCTTGAACCCAGGAGGTGGAGGTTGCAGTGAGCCAAGACCACGCCATTGCATTCCAGCCTGGGTGGCAGAGTGCGACTCTGTCTCAAAAAAGAAGAATGTCTTTTGCCATTCATCAATCTCCAAGACCCCTAGTTCTCCTATTATGAGTATTTGGGATAAAATCACTGACCAATCTTTCAAGGTTATTATGTGAAATAATTACCTTTTCTTTCAAAGATAGAAAGGCATTTAAAAAACTCTATGACCATCTCAAACCCCTTGACATTAAGGAACAGTGACAACCTCACTTGTGAGGCTCTAATGAGATAATCATGCAAAGTCTGATTATCAAGACCCACAAGGTCTTGATGTTAAAGCTATCTGCCCAGAAATGGTAAACTAGCAGCTCCATAGTCTGTGACTCACAGCAGATTAGATACTTTAAAAATAGTTTGGAAAAATTTCACATTGGGTCAAGGAGTAGGAGCTACAGAGAGAACTGATTCTCAGAGGGACTGGTTATCACGAGAGCTGGCACTCAGGCAAGGGCTGCCTGTGTGCTGAAGAGACAGGCAGAGAGCGTCTTCCCAGCTGTCAAATAAAGTATTATAATTGGCATTCTTCCTATGTTCTTGCACTGTTAAAATCATGACTCAATGAACAGAAAGAAGGCAGAGAGACACACACACGGCTGGGAGCGTGGCCCTTTTTTCTGAACGGTGGCTGGGGTCTTTGGGATTCTTATTTATTCTGTTTCCAGCCAAGCTCCAAAGAAAAAATGTTGGATCTTTTTAATATGATGAACGCTTTGCTTCTGCCATCTCCCCAGGGACCCATGAGGGGACTCACTTGTTCAGCAGTCATTTTCTAGCAGTTTATCATCTGCCTGGCACCGTCCTAGGCACTGAGCACTCAGACAGTTGAGATCATTCCTGCCCTTGAGAGTCTCCCCAGCAAGAAGAGCTGCTCCTGTAGAAGCAGAACCCTGGAGCTAAAGCCATTGAGGGGGGCGTCTCCTGCCTCTTCCCTCACTGGGCAGCAAAACTAACAGATGAAATATCTACTCCTCTGGATCCACAGGTCGCATGGCCTTGGATTCACATCGTTCTGGTCACAGGGATGCAAGAGTGTAGGGTAAAAAATGGAAATGTCCAGTAATGTATTATTTTGCTCTCTGGGTGGATAGAGTTCTCAAGATAAAATCTGCATCCCTTAATCCTAATGATGGCCACTTTAGGATTCATCTTGAATTTTTCCACCCTAGAGGGACAACTCTGCCTTCATCTGGGTGAGGACAGAGCTCAGATATCGGTGTTGTAGAGTTGGGATATTCACTGGAGTGAATCACAGATAACCTACAAATAGCACCTCCACTGGGAGGCAGACTGCACCGTGATTATCTTTTTCCCTAACTTGGGCTGGCAATGTAAATAAAGGACACCACCTAGGTATGCAGTAGACCTTAACTATGTGTATTCCAATAAACCATCATGGTAAAACTGTCACCAATTTCAAAGCCAAGGGCAGGAGCCAGTGGCAGAGGGTTGCAGAGTGAGTGTGAGATGACAAGGTATGGGTGGAGGATGTGGACAGCTTTATCTAGAAGCTTGGTGTGAAGAGGACGTGTGAGGGAGGGCTTGGCTGGGGGAGGAGGGGGACCCAGGGAGGGCACCTCTTTTAAAAGATGAGAGTGACTCGGCATGTTCCCATGCTGATAGGAAGTTTCCTGCACCTTGAATTTCACTGCACCCAGGCCTCTGTTAAATTGGAATATTGGGTTTGTCTCACAGACAAAGTTACTCCCCCAAAGTCCCCGTGGCTAGCAAACACTAAAGCCAAGATTTGAACCAAGGCAGCTGGGCTCCAGAACCCACATTCTCAGCACGGTTGTCCATCACCTCTGGAGAGGTTCGAGATTCTCAACTGATCCAAGGTTGACGCATCATCTTAGCTCATACACCTGATTTGGGGGTTGGCAGATGATGTCCCGTAGGCCGAAGCTGGCCCACCACCTGGTTTTGTGATTAAAGTTTTATTGGCACACAGCCACATTCATTCGTATATTGTCCATGCTGCTTTCATCCTGCAACAGCAGGGTGAGTTGCTGCAAGAGAGACAATATGGCTCACAAAGCCGAAAATATTTCTGTCTGGGCTTTTTTTTTTTTTTTTTTTCCAGAAAGTTTGCCAATCCGTGACTAATTTGTGCCAGAGCCTCCATTTCTACTGCTAGCCAATTGCTTGTTGGAACATCCAATGCAAAGGGGTAGATTGAACCTCGTCTCCAGAAAGTCAAGGGACAAGCAGTAGCGCTTTGCCTCACTGAAGAGGTGGAGTGCATTCCACTGGAGAGGGCAGTGAAATGAGTCATTGGTCTTATCTTTGAGGAGGACCAGAAACCAGACTGGCCATTAAGCTGGCAAAGTGGGCCAGACACGGTGGCTCACACCTGTAATTCCAGCAGTCTGGGGGGCAGGGGTGGGCAGATCACTTGAGCCCAGGAGTTCAAGACCAGCCTCAACATGGCAAAACCCTATCTCTATTAAAAATACAAAAAATTAGCTGGGCTGGTGGTGCATGCCCATAGTCCCAGCTACTTGGGAGGCTGAGATGGGAGGATCATCTGAGCCTGGGAGGGTGAGGCTGCAGTGAGCCATGATTGTACCTGGGCGACAGGGCTGAGACCCTGTCTGAAAAAAAAAAGTTGGCAAAGTGGTAAATAGTCCAACAGAGTTAGGACTTGAAGATTATACTCCTCACACTCAGAGCATTATAAAATTATACACTCTGCTTCTGGGCTGATTGAGGAGAGACTCAATCTGTCAGTTTGAGGAGCTCGAGAACAGGAGATTGAAAGAAATGTTTGCAGCAGCACAGACGAACGTTATAACCTTGCCGTCGCCTCCCTTGCCATGGCTTCCAGAGAAGTGAATTGTTTAGACTTGTGTCTTTTTTTGTTTTGTTTCTTAACTTTTAGTAGAGGCCAGGGTTTTGCCATGTTGGCCAGGCTGGTTTCGAACACTTGACCTCAGGTGATCCACCCACCTTGGTCTCCCAAAGTACTGGGATTACAGGTGTGAAGCACTGTGTGCCCGGCCCAGACTTGTGTTTCATGGATTTGTTTTTAGAGATAGAATCTCCCTCTGTCACTCAGGCTGGAGTACGATCACAGCTCACTGCAGCCTCAAACTCCTGGGCTCAAGCTGTCCTCCCACCTGAGCCTCCTGAGTAGCTGTGATTACCAGCGCACACCACCGTGCCCGACTAATTTTTCTTATGTTGTTGAAGAGAACAGGAGATTGGAAGAAAGGAGATCTTCCTTCTTAAGATCTGTCCGTGTTCCTATACTTGAATCTAACCTTTCACTTTTATTATGTCTAACAATTAAAAATAGGTTTGGGGAATCTCTGAATACCAGTCGATGTGTCCGCTACTCACAGCTAACAATACTAGGTTCTCCCTGTGTTGCCCAGGCTGGTCTTGAACTTCTGGCCTCAAGCCGTCCTCCTTCCTCCGCCTCTGGGAGCCACCGTGTCTGGCATCAGACTTGCATTTTAGGAATGATTATCCAGTAACAGGCTACAGGCTGGAATTTATAGGGAAAAGACTAAATAAGAAAACCAGTAAAGTGCTGCAGTAGCCCAGTGAGAGGTGGCAAAAGGCTGAGTTAGAGCCACAGGAGTGGAGGTTTGGAGGAAGGGATTAATTACAAAAGTCTATCTGAGATCAGATAGGCCGGACTTGGTGCAGCGTGGGTAGGTGGCATATGAGAAGAGGACTCTAGGGGACTCTCCAGTTTCTGGCATGAAAGGAAAGATGACAGTGTCATTAAATTAGAAAAACACTGGCAGGAGAATTAGAGCTGGGATGAAACATACGTTCCATTTAGGGCACGTTTTCTCTGATTCCTTTGGGACGTCAGATAGAAATGGCACGGACCTGGATTTGGAAGTCTGGTATGGAGAGGCAGACGTTAGAAAAATGATTCTCTTCATCCGTTTTATTTTCCATGCATTAAGTCAACCAAATCAAGACTCTGAACACTTTCTACCTACATAACAGCCAGTGCAGGGAAGAATTAAACAAGTGTTGTTTAATTCTAATAAGGGACACTTCTTTACCAATAGGGTTGTGTGAAAATGGAGTTGGGGGGCTGAACATTCAGTGGTGGAGAAATTACTGTACCTATTTATGCATCCTAGATGGGCTTGTCTTGATTTGCATTTAGATGAGAATTCCTTCAGCTCAGAACCGGGACTGTCCCCTAACTCATAAGCACTTAGAAAAGCATTAACTTTAGCTGGCGAAGTATCCTTGGTACAACAGTGACACAAACCTAATGCCAGTATTAACAGTGTTGCCTTAATGACTCAGGAGAAATTAGCCATTGAAATGATGGAAAAGTTTAGAACAAGCTTCCTTTGCCATCTCCCTGAGAAGGAGCGCATGCCCTGTTAATGAATGACCGCTCAGCCTCTCACCGTGCTTGAGTAAACCTGTTTCGAGGGCTTGTGTGTTTTTTCCACTCTTGTAGAGGCTGAGTGCAGGACTCTACAGCATTGTTATTCTAAGTCCTGAGTAAAATGACAGCTGCTCGTCATGGGCATGATTACAGACAGAGGTATATTTTACTCAAAAAAAAAAAAAGGAAATTGAAACAGGTGGTTCAATAAAAAGCTTTCCAAGGAGCCACACTGAAGAAATTCCAATATGATCTCTACTGCTCTGCCCACAATTTCCTCTTCACACACTCAATCCAAAGCCCATAGCTAGTTCTTTCAAGAATTGGTCAGGCTATTCAGTTATGGTGGTTTGGTCTGATGAAGCCATTACTTTCTTTCATTTGATTTTTCAAATCACATACTTCTAGAGAAGTATTTGGTTCTCTCTTTTAAAAACAACATTCCTCTAAGATAAAGAAGTTCTGGAGACTGGTGACACCACAGTGTGAGCATACTTAATACTATTGACTGTCTACTTTAAAATGGTTAAGATGGCAAATTATGCTATGTGTATTTCACCGTAATTCAAACTTTTTAAAAATGGCACTCCTCTGATTGTAAAAGGAAAGACATAAAAAAGAAAATTAAAACTTCCTACAGTTCCACCACTTCGAGACAGATGGATAAATCCTGGTGTCACATTTTTGCCCAATTTTTATTGTTCCTTTGTACACAAATACAGAAATGGACAGATAACAGACAGAGACCCTGGTAGAGACTGTTTAGCAACTTAGCTTTTCACATAATAGTGTAATCAGGTTCCTGTCTTCAATTTACATGGTTTCATTGTTGGGGGAATGTCATCTTTTAAAGTCTTATTTTCATAAACTCTAGTAGACACACATTATAACTACTACTTTATACAATTCAAATTATAAAACAAACTACTGGGTCTAATACAGTAAACAACAAATGTTACATATAACTTGAAGAGCATTTATTATATACCAAAAGCCATTGGATAGAGATCGTATTGCTATTTGGATAAAAATCATGCATTTCAGTAGAATGACTCACTATGAATAAGATTCTTGTAAGAAATTAAGTATATAGTACTTCAGTACCAAGGGGATCATAAAAGTTTCTAAGTCATTTGCCTGCCCAAGACTCAGCTTCCAGTTTGAGGAGCTGGAGAACAGGAGATTGAAAGATTTTCCTTCTTAAGACCTGTCCACATTCCTGTACTTGAATCTGGTCTTTCACTTTTATCATGTCTAACAATTAAAAATAGGTTTGGGGAATCTCCAAATACCAGTCTATGTGTCTGCTACTCACATCTAATGATACCTGCATTTGGATGTGGTATTAATATGGTTTTTCTTTTCCAGAATATAGGAATGAATTGTGGACACAATTTTTTCAGTTTCATTTTGTTTTGAGACAGGATCTCACTCTGTCACCCAGGCTGCAGTACAGTGGCATGATCATGGCTCACTGTAACCTCCAACTCCTGGCCTCAAGCAATCTCACCTCAGCCTCCTGAGTAGCTGGGACTACAGGCATGCACCACCATGCCTGGCAGAGAAATAATTCTTCATGAGCCATGCTTGCTGTGTTCAGACACAGCTAGTGGAGAAACACATACTTAATTCATTCAGAATTTCTCCTAGTGTGCCCCCCAAGAGGCTTTCTATAGCACTCCATGCTGAAATAATCAAAAACGTTATCTTCAAACTAAACCCTTTGTTTTAGCTTAAGAATGTGTGATCCTTTCTGTTCCCAGGACACATGACTGTAGATTGGACTGTGTTTACACTCTGCCTGCCCACTTACTCAATCTTACAAATGAGCAATCAGAGAAAAATTCTATTTCCCGCCAGGCATTAACTGCATGCATTTAGTTTACATGTTAGTTTCACATGGATCTGTCTGCTCAGTGACCATGCGCAAACCCCTGTGCTAAGATACCTGTGTGGTGTGAGAAGAAAAGCCTCAAAGTCAACACAAACGCTCATCCATGCCTTTTTATAAGGTGGTAAAAGCAAATACAAACGGCTTTTAGAACCACTAGACTCGGAGCATCGTCAGCATTTACCTTGTTAACCTGACTTGGAGGGGGTACGTGCCATGGACACCCCTGAACAAAGTGGAGTAATTTTCTATTTTTCTGAGAAGCAGAGGCACAAGGCAGAAGGAGCAATAGAACAGGAATATATGGCCTGGATAAAACAAACACAAATAATTTGTTTAAGTCTATGCAAAACAAAATCATAAAGACACAGCTTTTTAAGTAAGCCACCTAGATCAAATGTCAGAAGATGGAATTGTATTTACAAGTATATTTTGATGAGTGGCTTCAGAGCATAGAAAAAGGTCAAATTTTATTTCTGTTCAAACAGCGCCGTAACAAGTTAGTTTGAATCATGGTTGATTGCTCAGGCACCAGATCCCCTCACTTCTCAAGAAAGTCAGCAAAATCTTCCTGCAGCTCAGCACAGTACCAGCAATTCAGTGCCCATCCGTTAGATTTCATTCCCTTCTCCTCCGGTCTCACTGAGTTACATTCTGAGTTGACTCAGCAGATCGTCATCATCAGTAATTAGGAAATTCTGTGCCTCATTTCCAGCTTAGTCCTTTAATACAAATGGGCACCAGTCAAATAATAGAAACTGGCTCTTCATTTGTCTACATCAGAAATAACCTGATGGAACGCTTATAATGTGTTCTGCTACATGCTTAGCGACAGTAGCTGTGGGTTAGTTGAAAATCATCTTATAGCATGTTCTTCATTAATGTGCTAGGGATAAGCCTGTTTTACACTATTTCAGCGTGTGTTCGCACCCCAATACTGAATTAGATCAGGCACATTTGGTGGCAAATAATTTTCGAAAATGTCATTTTCAGTCTTAAAATAATTTTCAATGGACTTGGCAAACGTGCAGAACAACTCTTGCTTTATAGGTGCTCTGGGATCTGTGGAACACATTTTCCATCGTTCTTTCTTTTGAGATGGAGTCTCACTCTGTCACCTAGGCTGGAATGCAGTGGCACCAACTCGGCTCACTGCAACCTCCACCTCCTGGGTTCAAGCGATTCTCCTGCCTCAGTCTCCAGAGTAGCTGGGACTACAGGTCCCTGCCACCACACCCGGCTAATTTTTGTATACTTTGTTGGGACAGGGTTTCACCATGTTGGCCAGGCTGGTCTCAGAACTCCTGACCTCAAGTGATCTACCAACCTTGGCCTCCCAAAGTGCTGGGATTACAGGCGTGAGCTACCATCATTCTTTAAACACAATATTGTTTGTGTGTCTTACTTTGCAAATAAAAACAAGCATCTGACACATTTGACTTCTCAAAGTGGATGAAGCTGCTTTGCTGTCTCATCCGCACAGCCCAGTGTAGTAGTCTCTCCTGCCTGATGTCTAGACTATGAAGGTAAGGGCTTGGATTCAAACCCACTTGGCAGTGCCTGTTAGGGCCAGCCATACACAAGTTCAGTTAATTCTCACAACAGTCCTGCAAAGGAGATATTATTATCTCCATTTTGCAAGTTAAGGATCAAGGTTTAGAAAAAATAAAATCTACTGGAGATTGTATGACTAATAAATGGTAGAGATAGGATTCAAATTGAGACCTACCTTTGGAATCCATGTTCTTTTCACTGTACCCCCGAATGGCACCTCCCACCCCCAAACCACGAACAGCATTTTTTGCTGCCTAGCCTGAGCCAAGACCTATACCAGACACACAGTAGACATTGGCACCAGGCTCAGAAACTGACGCATGGAACAGTTCAACAGCGAGTCAGTGGGAAAGGTGGGACTCAGCCACAACTGTTGAGAGAGGAAAGGTGCCAGCTTTCTTCTTCCATAGCCACTGTTTGCTTTCTCCATTTTATAGATGCTCTGGTCACATGATTTGACTTTGAGAATATTCTTCAAAATCTTAATTAAAATCAGTTAACAGCTGATGAATTCCCCACCCCCACCCCCACTTTTTTTGAGGCGGGGTCTCCTGTGTCACCCAGGCTGGAGCGCAATGGCACAATCTCAGCTCACTGCAACCTCCACCTCCCAGGTTCAAGCCATGCTCCCATCTCAACCTCCCAAGTAACTGGGATTACAAGTGTGCGCCACCATGCCCAGCTAATTTTTGCATTATTAATAGAGATGGTGTTTTACCATGTTAGCCAGGCTGGTCTCAAAATCCTGACCTCAGTTGATCCACCTGCCTTGGTCTCCCAAAGTGCTAGAATTACAGGTGTGAGCCACTGCGCCCGGCCTAAACACTCTTTTGAGATTTTTACCTTTGCACTTTTGGATTCCATGATGTTACTTGAATCAAACTACTGATCCAATACAATCAAGTCACCTTTCATTCTTAGGAAGCTACAACATCAAAAGAGAAAACATGTTTTTGACATATTTCTTTGAAGGCAAAGTTAAATGGAAGAAAGATACTCCTGGTTGATATATTTATGATCAGCCGATGGACACTGTATGACTATTTCAAAATGATGGGTTTGTCTGTCCAAAAACAGATGAAGAAAACCCCAGTATCTATAAAACACAAAGAAATTATTCTCATTTGGAAAACACTATGATTTAAAACATCTAAAATAATTATAATTTTTGAACAAATAAAATTATGTTGCATACAAAGGCATTTATCAGCTTAAGTAAGGTTCAGTCTCTTTTGAGGAATAGAAATGTGACAGATTTTTGTCATTATGAGTATATGAAAGAATTGGGCTCATCTGCAGCAAGACACCAAGTCTGTAAGATTGTTGTTTGTTTGTTTTGAGACGGTCTCACTCTTTCGCTCAGGTTGGAGTACAGTGGTGCACTCTCGGCTCACTGCAACCTCCAGCTCAGGGTTCAAGTGATTCTCTTGCCTCAGCCTCCTGAGTAGCTGGGATTACAGGCACCCATCACCATGCCCGGCTAATTTTTGTATTTTTAGTAGAGACTGGATTTCACCATGTTGGCCAGGCTGGAATTACAGGTGTGAGCCACCTCACCCAGCCCCAAGTCCGTAAGATGTTAAAAAAGAATTTTCAACCCATTCCTGTCTGCTTCTCTGTTGCATCCCCAACCCATGATCCAGATTCTGGTAGCCGAAAATTGTCCAGGTTGTCGTATCGGTGGGTGGGAGTAACTAAATTATGTACGTTTTGTTAATTATCCAGAACTCACTTTACAAGGACAAATTTTATCCTGTTTTCGATCTAAAGGGGACTGAATCTATATTAATCAGCACTAGAATAGTCTAAAACCCCTTGCGCTTCAAAATATATGTGTGATAAAGTATTTAGGCAAAACGCTAATGTCTTTTTTTTTTAACAAGCAAATTTAATGATAATTTTTTCACGTTGAAAAACTAATGATGTGGTTGAGATATAGGAAACAGGACCTCTTGGTTTATAAAAGGTAATCGAAATGTGGATTAGGTGAACTGGGCTCTAAGATGATTAAATTTTTTTCTTTTAATAATCAAAGTGAGATTTCCATTTCAATAAAAGTGGAAATAAATGCCTACCTACCACAATCCTAGGGCATGAAGTTCGGAGAAAAGGAAGAAAGGGATATTTCCTTTGACTTTTATTAGTGCCTGAGTTATTTCTGAGCTTGCAGTCTTGCTGTATGGCAGTTCAGCAATTATTAAATCAGTTGGTCTCAGGACCCCTTGGTACTCATAATTACTGAGACCCAAACAAGCCGGGCGCGGTGGCTCACACCTGTAATCCTAGCACTCTGGGAGGCTGAGGCGGGCGGATTGCTTGAGCCCAGGAGTTCAGGACCAACCTGGGCAATGTGGTGAAACCTTATCTCTACAAAATACAAAAAAATTAGCCGGGCGTGGTGGCTCACGCCTGTAGTCCCAGCCACTCGGGGGGTTTAGGTGGGAGGATCACTTGAGCCTGGGGATGAAGAGGTTTCAGTGATCCCTGATTGTGCCATTGCACACCAGCCTGGGTGACCTCATGTCAAAAAGAAAAAAGGGAGACCCAATGGGCTTTTTTGGGTGTGGTTCCATCTATTAATATTTACCATATTATGTGCCTGCTTTGACAGCACTTTTACTAAATTGGAATCATACAAAGAAGACTAGCAAAACAAAAGCAAAAAGAAAAAGAATTTACCATATTATAAATTAAAACTGTTTTTAACTGTTAATTTATTTGAAAAGATCAATAATAAACTCATTACATATTAGCATAAATATATTTTTATGAAAAATAACTCCTTTTCCATTGCTGCAGAGCTTTTTCATGTCTGGGTTAGAAGAATACAGTGGGATTCTCAGATCTGCTTCGCCACCCTGTCTGTTGCCATATGTTGTTTTGGTTGAAGTACATGAAGGAAATCCAACCTCAGACGGATAGGCAGTTGGGAAAAAAAAGAGGAGTGTTTTGGTTACCTCTTCAGATAATTGCAGATAGCCTTCTTGACAAGTGGTAGGGTTTTTTAAATATTTAACTGCTAAATAACAATTGTATATATTTATGGGGTACACTGTGATGTTATGATATGTTATGATATGTTACAATGCAGAATGATTAAACCAAGCTAATTAACATATCTGTCACCTCACATACCTATCATTTCTTTGTGGTGAGAACACTTAAAGTCTACATTTAGCAGTTTTTATTATTAACTGTAGTCACCATGTTGTGCAATCCATCAGAACTTATTCCTCTCGTGGAAATGAAACTTTGTGCACTTTGACTAACCTCCCACCTTTCCCCATCTACCCCCACCCCCAGCCTCTGGAACCTCTACTCTACTCTCTGCCTTTATGAGTTTCACTGTTTATAATATGTAGGTGAGCTCGTGCATTATTTGTCTTTCTGTGTTTGGCTTATTTCACTCAGCATGATGTCATCTGTGACAGCATGGATGAACCCAGAGGACAAATGGTAGTTTCTTGAAGGTTAGTTGCAATGTGAAATCTGACACCATATCAGTGAACTTTTCAGAGCCTGTTTAATAGAGTCTATTATGTTAGAATCTGTCCATCTATCTTGCATTTTAGGCATTTGTTTGTTTGTTTGTTTTAGATGAAGTCTTACTCTGTCACCTAGGCTGAAGTGCAGTGGTGCAATCTCAGCTCACTGCAACCTCCGCCTCCCAGGTTCAGGAGATTCTCCCACCTCAGCCTCCTGAGTAGCTGGGATTACAGGCACCTGCCACCAAGCTCAGCTGATTTTTGTATTTTTAGTAGAGATGGGGTTGTATCATGTTGGCCAGGCTGGTCTCGAACTCCTAACATCAAGTGATCTGCCCACCTTGGCCTCCCAAAGTGCTAGAAATACAGGCCTGAGCCACTGTACCTGGCCCTATTTTGTATTTTGAATGGATCTTCCACCCGTGCAGGATTTTATAATACCTTGCATTAGTCATTTGGGAAATATTGGATCACTCACTTATGCAGATCTTCCAAATAGGAACACATTTTATTACATAATATCTAAAAAGCATTGCTTAATAACACCACTGATCTCCCCAGAGAAATCTCTAAGTATGGGGAAATTGTCAAGCTCAAGGTTTCCAAAATTCTAATTTTTGCTTGAAAACGCAAACTTTCTCATTGACAACAAATATGTCAGTTGTTTTCCTTGCAGTGACAGGCTGAGTTTATTCATTCTGAAAAAACTCTACCAAATACCCAAGTCCAAATAATTGCAGTTTTTCAGGGTTTTAAAAGCAGCTCAACTGCACATGTTTTCCTTAAGAACATCATCATATTTTGCAATGGAAGTGTTTTATGTGTTCTTCTCATTTCACCACACAGAATATTAAAAAGACACATACTCAAGAGTTGAGATTTAGTGAAATGAATAAATTTACGGCATTATCAAAAACCTTCTTAAGTGGCACTGTCCTTCTCCCCCAGAGTAGGAGGCTGGCACAGTTTGCCACTGCCTTGATATGAATTAAGGCACCAGAAATTGCCATGGGTGCTGACGTTGTTGGGGAACAGCAGTGGTGGGTAAGAAGCAAGTGACACCTTAGTGCTGGCACAGAAAGTTTCCACCTGTAGACACCCTGGAAAGGTTTCATGGAGCCTCGGGAGTCCTCTGGCCAGTTTTCAAACCGCTGGTGTAGCGTGTAGGCGTGTGTCACTGTTGTCAAGCCTTACTGTCACCCACAGAGCTTCAGGAACACGGTGAAGGAGCCGCTGAGTTTGGTAGGATTTATGACCATAACTCCTTCCCCTGCTCTGGTTCCAATCCTAACATGCAAACCATTCCCTAGAGGTAAAGTTTGCTTAATTACCCACTTCTCGGCACAAAAATTAGTTAACCATTACCGTTTTTCTTCTAAACTGTCTTTTTGAGACAGGGTCTTGCTGTCACCTAGGCCCACGTCTCAGCATGAAAATAATAAACCATTACCATTTTTCTTTTAAACTCTTTTTTTTTAACAGGATCTTACTCTGTCACTCAGGCTGGAGTGCAGCGATGTGATCGTGGCTCACTGCAGCCTCCACCTCCCAGGGAGTCCTCCCACCTCAGGCTCCTGAATAGCTGGGACTACAGGTGCATGCCACCATGCCCGGCTAATTTTTTAAAAATTTTTGCTGTTTTTTAAAAAATGGAAATACCAAGTAGTCATTATGCTTTGCCACTCCCATATAGGAGTGTGTGTTTGGGCGGGGGGAGCACGCAGTTCCTCCAGATATGTAGAATTAAATACCTGCGTATACCTTTAAAAAGCACTGTATTAGTCCATTCCCTCATTATTATAAATACCTGAGACTGGGTAATTTATAAAGAAATGAGGTGTAATTAGCTGTACAGTGATTCCTCAGGCTGTATGGGAAGCATGATGCTGGTATCTGCTCGGCTTCTGTGGAGGCCTCAGGAAACTTACAATCATGGCAGAAGGTAAAGGGGCTGCACGTACCTCACATGGTGGGAGCAGGGGCCAGAAGGAGGAGAGGCACTGCACACTTCTGAACAACCAGCTCTCATGAAAACTCACTCTCACGAGGACCGCACTGAGGGGATGGGTCTAAGCCATTCCTGAGAAACCGCCCCCATGATCCAGTCACCTCCCACCAGCCCCACATCCAACACTGGGGATTACAATTGAACATGAAATTTGGGTGGGGACACAGATCCAAACCGTATCAAGCACAGCCAACATGACGAAAGTTGGTGCACACTAATTTTTCACCGTATTACTTACAACTTAGAATTGCATTCTTGGCCAGGCACAGTGGCTCACACAGTGGCATGGTGGGTCCCAAAGTAATTCCAGCACTTTGGGAAGCTGAGGCAGTGTGATCACTTGAGATCAGGAGTTCAAGACCAGCCTGGCCAACATGGTGAAACTCTGTCTCTGCTAAAACTATAAAAATTAGCCGGGCATCGTGGTGGGTACCTAATCTCAACTACTCGGGAGGCTGAGGTAGGAGAATTGCTTCAACCTGGGAGGTGGAGGTTGCAGTGAGCCAAGTTCACACCACTGCACTCCAATCTGAGCAACAGAATGAGACCCCGTCTCAAAATAATAATAATAAAAAATGAGTTTAAATCATCCATTCTCTTAGCCCTATCTTAGTGCCGACACTGGCTACTTCCTCTTCTGGCGAAGGGAAATTTGAGCACATTTGGTGACAAGAGCATTCCTTTAACTGATACCCCATGTGAATAGCTACATCTTTCAGGCAAGAGGCATCAGAAGATATACACTCTGTTTCTTTATTATCTAGTATCTGATCATAAAAAGGAAAAAAGAAAAATTCCTGGCTCTCTACTCACCTACATGTATATGTAATTAAAATAAGCTTCTTTTTTTTTTCTTTTTTTTTAACTCTAGGTGTAAGATAAGCTTCTTAAAACAGTCTTTACTCTCAACAACCTGCAATGCAAATGGACTTTTCCCCTTTCTTTGTGTGTGTGTGTGTTGTTTTTTTTTTTTTAAGACACAGGGGTCTCACTATGTTGCCCTGGTTAAAACTCCTGGGTTCCAGCCATCCTCCTAACTCAGCCGTCCATGTAGCTGGGAACACGGGCATGGGCTGCTGCGCCCAGCCCTCTATTACAGTTCATTTTAAAGTAAACTATTATTTTACAGTACTTGACTCAAATTGATTTCATGACCTGTGAGTGGGTCACAGTTTACAGTTTAAAAACACTGGTTTAGATTTTCATTCCCCACCGTCTGGTTTCTTAGATTCCAATTATAGCAAATGTCTTTGTGTTGCAGTTTCTAGGATTGCTCGTTAAATCCGATGTCTCTTCCCTTTCACCCTTTGAGAAGACACGGGCCCCTCCTAGCAATGTCTCCGCGCTCTTCCCGGGTGCCCCGGCCCTTCCTGCTGATTCCTCTCATTCTCCCATGCCAGTTTTCCCAAAGCAGGGGGCGTGAGGACCAGGGTGGGATGCAAGATGCTTTCAGGCGGTATAAGGATGAACGTTTTCATAGCGACATTTTTGTATATCTTGGAAAAATCTATCTAGAACATCAAAACCTATGATTTCATGGCATTGTTGCCTAAGGGGATTTTTAAAGTCAATTTAAATAACTGTGTAGGTTGTATGAGGATGTGAGAGAATGACACCTGCCCGAAGTTTGGGAGGCATAGCTGATGAATCAAAGACCTCTGTCATTCTTTCTCTGCATGATACACACCACCCACCCCTCCTCTCCCACAAATGACACTGGAAGCGACTCTACTTACACACAAAAGGTACTTTTTTGGACAGCCAAGTCATATCTGAAGTTTAACAGATTTATCGCAGCATTTCTCCTCTATTCTTACCTCAGACAGGCCCGTTCAGTCACTGGTACCTGACATTCTCAGTCTCTTTCCTGTTTGCTCCCTCATCCACAAAGTTGGAACTGTTCTTTTCTCTGCAGTACCTCTCACTTGCTCGCTTCATTTTTACATTCATTGTAAAGACATCTTCAGTGCCCCTGCTGACTTCAGTTTCTCCCACAGCCAACTCTCTCTACCGTAGGCAGATGTGAAGATTGCTTTATATTGTCAAAAACTATTTGAGAATCTCTACATTGACTTGTTACATGCAATCCTGTGAAATCCAATTCCATTCCTTTCACTCCCAGTGGTCTCCACCAGTCTTTCTTTCGCTTCTCTACAAGAACGCTCCACTCTCAGATAAAGGCCATCTGCACATCCTGACCCTCAGGCTCATCCTCTGCCACAGCCGCCACCCAAATGCCCACCTTTCTTTGCTCCCTTCACAGTCTGTCTCCACACATCTCTGTAGGAAGCCTTCCTCTCAAGATTTCCTTAGCATTTGTGCCCACTATGCAGTTGCTATAGTTTTTTTATTATTTAAATGACTTCATAATTTTGTACAGTGTGACAGATGCAGAAATCTGGTCTCCTCAGTTATAGCTGTCACTTAATTAGAATATAAACTTCTGAGGGCAGGGGCTATATCTCATTGAATACCCAAATGTTACCTAAAATGTTTCTAGCAGCAGAGAACTCCAACTCAAACCGGCTTGAAGGATAAGAACATCTACTGTATCATGCAGACTCGGCCCCAGGCGAGGTGAGACACAGCCCCGCTCAGTGCTGTCACCTAGGACCCACATTCTTCTCTCTCTCTGCAATGGCTTCATCTGACGGCTGCTTCTCAATAGCAGTTGGGGCTGCATGCTTGCATGTGCCAAGAACAGGGGATAGACAGGGCTGGGCACACGTGCATGTGGGACCTGGCTCTCTCCAAGCCTGAGTCCTGCCTAGTAGTCCAGGATAGCTCAGGAAAGCTTGTCATCATCATGAAAGCGTATATGCTGCAACAATGTTTGGGTTATTTTAGGAAGGAAGGTAGAGGAAGGGGAATGGATGCCAAGTAGGCAGCCATGAATACCCACTCCAGTTGGCTCTAGTGAACACACATCAAGGGGTGGATGCCACTAGTGAGGGTACGCAAGTGAGCCAAAAGCAGCAAATATCCATCTATCCATGTGTAATATGACATAGGAAATCTGTAATATGACATATATGTATAACACATAGTATATATTTTATATGTATGAGTCAAGGAATAAAATACATTTTGATAAGAATCAGTTACGTATAATACATTAAACACAAAGCTAAAATTATATAGTATCAGGGAACTGCAAAATAAAGAATTAAGAAGCACTAGATGATGTGATTACTTATGCAGAAAAATCCTAAGAAATCTACAAAACAACCATTAGAACTTACAAATGAATTTAGCAAGGTCATAGGATACAAGGTGAATGTATAAAAATCAACTGTATTTTTATATGCTAACAGCAAACATTTGGGAAGTGAAATTTTATAAGCAATTTCATTTATGAGAGCATCAAAAAATATATACTTAGGAATAAATTTAACAGAAGATATGTAAGACCTCTGTGGTAAAAACTACAAAAGATTGCTGAGAGTAATGTTTAAAAAGGCCTAAACAAATAGATATTTAATGGTCATGGATTGGAACATTTAATACGGTTGTCATTTCTTCCCAAATTGATCTGTAGATCAAATGCAGCCCCAGCCAAGATTCCAGTAGGTTTTATTTTTAATTCTGGAATGTATATAGAAACATAAGGAACTTAAAGGACTCACAGCCATTTTTTAAATGAAGAACAGTTAGAGAATGTCCACTACCTAATCTTAAGACCAGTTATAGAGCTACAGTAATCAAGATAGTGTGGTCATGATGAAAATATAGATATAAATCAATGAACAAAAGAGAGAATCCAAAAATAGGACCCCATATATGGTTAATTGATTTTAAATAAAGGTGCCAAGGGAATCCAATGGGGCAGTAAAATTTCTTCAACAAGCAGTGTGGAACAACTGCATCTCAGTGTAGAAAATATGAACCTCAACCCTTGCCATATATCATAATTTAAAAATTAAATCAAATTGGATCCTAGGCCTAATGTAAGAGGAAAATGTACAACTTCTAGGAGGAAACATTCAAGAAAATCCTCACAACCTTGGAGGGAGAGGAGGCAAAGATTTCTTAGAACACAAAAAGCATGAGTCATAGAAGAATAAATTGGATCTTATCAAAATTAAAAACTTTTGCTTTTTGAAAGACACAGGAATATGAAAAGGCAAGCTACAGAAGGGGAGAAAATATTCACTCTTCACAGTACATGTATCTGACAAAGGACTTGCATCCTAAATGCATTTTAAAAAACCCATTGTATGATCTTCTTGTATAACAGATTACCATAAACTTAGTGACTGAAATCATGCATTGATTATCTTATAGTTTCTGTGAGTCAGAAGTTCAGGCACAGCTTAGTTGAGTCCTCTGCTTCAGTCTCTTTTGTGAAGCTTGCAATCAAGATGTCAGCCAGGACCAGGGTCTCATCTGAGGGCTCAGCTGGGGAAGGATCCATTTGCAAGCTCATATGGTTAGTGGCAGGGTTCAGTTCCTTGCAAGCTGTTGGACTGAGGGCCTTAGTTCATTGACAAGGCCCTCTCCTCCATGGCAGTTTGCCTCACCAAAACCAGCAAGAGAGAAGTCTGCTAGAAAAAAACCCACAATCTTATGTATATAGACAGAAGCCTAATAATGGAAGTGGTGTCCTATCACCTGTGCTGAACTCTGTTGGCTGGAAGCAAGTCACTAGATCCTGCTCACACTCATGAAGAGGGATACACAAGTACATGAATGCCAGGAAGTGGGGATCATACACTGGGGGCCATCTCAGAGTCTGCTTGCATATTCATACAACTCAGTAAGAACAAAAAAATCCAATCAATAAATAGGCAAAAGATGTTACAGTCACTTCACAAAAGAAAACATATGAATTGCCAATAAACACACAAAAAAACATTGTCCTCAGGGAAATGCAAATTAAAACAGCAGTGAGAAACCCATACAGCCACTAGAATGACTGAAATGAAAACTGTTAAAAGACCACACCAAGAGTTGATGAGGACATGAAGCAAATGGAACCCTTGACCACTGTTGGCAGAAGTGTAAAATGGTACAGCCAGTCTGCAATATGGGCAGTTTCTGATGTTAAGCACACACCTACCAAATGACCCAGCCATTCTACTCCTGGGTGTTTGCCCAAGAGAAATGAAAGCATGTTGCTACAAAGACTTGACCATAGATGTTCATAGCTTTATTCCCAATGGTCAAAAAGTGAAAACATCCCACATGTCCATCAACAGGTGAATGAATGGACAAAAATAGGTCTATCTGTAGAATGGGATGCTACTTAGCAGAAATGAACAAACTACTGGTATACTGAGTGACATGAATGAATCTCAAAGTCGTCATACTAAGGAAAATAACCCAGGTGCAAAAGTGCATATACTGTATGATTCCATATATACAAAATTCTAGGAAATGTTTATAGTGACATAGTGATAAAAAGTATATCAGTGGTTGCCTGGGACCGCAGGAGGAAGAAGGGATAAAGTGCAAAGAAGCATGAGCAAACTTTTGGAATGATAAAAATGTTTTTGGTTTGTTCTCCTCTACATTTTATTTTCTCTCTCAATGTTTATTTTTTAAATTTTATTTTTCCATAAGTTATTGGGGTACAGGTGGTGTTTGGTTACATGAGTAAGTTCTTTAGTGGAGATTTGTGAGATCCTGGTGCACCCATCACCCGAACAGTATACACTGCACCATATTTATGGTCTTTTATCCCTCACCCCTTTTCCACTCTTCTCCCCAAGTCCCCAAAGTCCATTGGATCATTCTTATGCCTTTGCGTCCTCATAGCTTAGCTCCCACATACCAGCGAGAACATACAGTGTTGATTTTCCATTCCTGAGTTACTTCACTCAGAGTAATAGTCTCTGGTCTCATTCAGGTCATTGCAAGTGCTGTTAATTTATTGCTTTTTATGACTGAGTAGTATTCCATCATATAATTGTGCTTGGTGATTTCATGCTAGCTCATCAAATGGTACACTTGGAATAGATATCATTTATTGTAGGCAAATTACCCCACAGTTAAAAGGGACACTAAAAATCGTTCTTTAAAGGATTTACGTTGTGAGGTATGCAGGTCCTGCTTCTCCATTTCTTTGGCTCTATGTCCTCAGTTCACGCTAATTCACCGTAAGTAGCTACATAACACTGTGGATGGCAAACAAAGACCACAGAAGTCTCCAGGATGCAAAAGATGTGGTGGAGTCATTTCAGCGGGAATATTGCACTTCCTGTTGATCATGTTATGTGGAACAGTACCAAAGTGGAAGTATTCTTTTGTAATTTTTCACCAATTTAGGAATAGAGCTTCCACCCAATAGGAATTCAAAGGGGCTGAAAAACAGTTAACAGTGATCTTTTCTGGTTAGCGAATAGGTCAGTGGTAGGGGAGAGAGTAGAGAATGGAGAAGAGAGACTGCCTTGTGACACTGTATCATTCCGTGCATTGCATCCTAATATAAATACAACAAATTTCAAAGTTTATGACTTGGATGCATTAAGAATTAAAAGGTTAGGTGAATTTGATGAGCAGTACTTATTTTTTTATTTGCCAAGTATTATAAGACAGTTCTAAGAGTTATCCACCTATAAGAGAATGTGAGTATTCAGCTCCCAATAAGTCATGTCAAACACAAAGCTAATAATGAAATATTTTTATTGGCAAAAAAATGGATTTACTTGCAAAAGGCAAGAGATAAGTTTGCATTTCAGACTCTAATGAGCCTGAAGGGTAGCAAGCCAATCATGCTGATTCTCCATGTATGTAGAACCCCTGCTTATATCTTCTATGCCAATTTCTAGTCATACCAGGACATGTTCATTCAACAGATTTTATTAACCAACTACCCTGGTTCCTGGCACACAGCCCATATTAAGTAAGTATTTGCTGAATGAATGACTGTTTTCAAAAGCTTACCATTGTCTCCTATTTTGGAAATGAGAAGATAATTGAACATAGAGAATCCAGACAAAGGACTTTTTGGGTTAATCAGTTTTCTTCACCTTTTGTTAATAACAATTCCTTTGAAACAGGTTTTCAGCTGAACTGGGCTGTACAAATTGGTTGCCACACTCTCTGAAAAGATACTGTGGAATAAATTATCTTTAAACAAAATCATAAATAAATGTTAGGGAGGAACTAATTTTTATAGCATCCTAAATTGTTATTTAGAAAGGTATCAGAATGAACAAAATCTTTTCTACAAATATATTGATTAAAAGCAATCAGCAGAATAAATGCTTTTAATAAAAGCAATCAGCTTCTTTTTGGGGATGAGGGGGTGGGTCTCACTTTGTTGCCCAGGCTGGAGTACAGTGTTGGATCTCAGCTCACTGCAGCCTAAACTCCTGGACTCAAGCAATCCTTTCATCTCAGCCTCCCATGTAGCTAGCTGGGTATACGGGCATGTGCCACTATGCCCAGCTACCTTTAAAAAAAATGGGGTCTCCCTATGTTGCCCAGGCTGCTCTCAAACTCCTGGGCTCAAGATCCTCCCACCTCAACCTCCCAGTGTCCTAGGAGTACGGACGTGAGTGCCTGCATCTGGCCAAGAATTAATACTCACAGTGTTGAATATATGTTTGAAGTTTTTTCAAATTTCTATACCACTTTTAAAAATCAATTGTCTTCCCTTAACAGAAACTAAAATTGGCCGGGTGACATCACTCATGCCTGTAATCCCAGTGCTTTGGGAGGCTGAGGCAAGAGTATCATTTGAGCCTTGGAGTTTGAGAGCAGCCTGGGCAACATTAGCTGGGTATAGCAGCACGTGCCTATAGTCCCAGCTGCTTGGGAGGCTGAGATGGGAAAATCACTTGAGCCCAGGAGTTCAAGGTTACAGTAAGTTATGATTGCACCACTGCACTCCAGCCTGGGTGACAAGAGCAAGACTCAGTGTCTTTAAAAAGAAAGAAAGGGCCAGGCGTGCTGGCTCATGCCTGTAATCCCAGCACTTTGGGAGGCTAAGGTAGGTGGATCACGAGACTAGGAGATCGAGACCATCCTGGCCAACATGGTGAAACTCCATCTCTACTAAAATACAGAAAATTAGCTGGGCATGATGGTGTGCGCCTGTAGTCCCAGTTACTTGGGAGACTGAGGCAGGGGAATGGCTTGAACCAGAAGGCAGAGATTGCAGTGAGCCAAGATCATGACACTGCACTCCAGCCTGGCAACTGAGAGAGACTCCGTCTCAAAAACAAAAACAAAAAAAATTTAAAAAAGGAAAGAAGGAAACAAACTAAAATTGTAGGGTGGTGGCAAGAGCTGGCAAAGCTCTGAGCCAGTATCCGTGCCAGGATCTCCAATGCTGCCAGCGACCTTTGGTTCTCAGATAGAATCTAGTACAATAAAAAACTGTCCTGCCATTATTTCTTAGCACAGTCACTTTTTTTCCTTCAAAATGTTAATTCCAACACTAAAGGGAAAGTGACTATAATGATTTCCAAACAGGAATGAGGTCCAAGGGAAGCATGAGTGAACTGAGTGAAATAACTTCTAAACCCATTTCTGCTACTAAAATCAACTGTTTCCCTACCAAGTTTTAATGGACGTCTGAATGAGCAATTCACTTCACTCAAATATTTTTTGAGTGCCTACTATGTGTCACACACAGGCAATAGAAAAACGATGAGTCATTCTTTCCCTTCAAAGAGCAATGTGGGACTTAGAGGAAACAGAAAAGTAAATCCCAAGCCAGTGTGTTAAACGCCGTATGGAAGCATGTGGGTTTAGAGAAGCAGTTAACCAGGCAAGTTGTGAGAAGAGGTCTGGAATTGGGGAAGGAAGAAGGAGGGAGGGAGGGAAGAAAAGAAGAGTGAAAGAAAATGATCAGGAAAGGCTTTCAGGGAAAGATTGAGCTGAATCTTTAAACATAGTAAGACCTAGCCAAGGGCTGAAGGGAGTAACAGGGGGAGGCCAGAATGCTCAGCTGCCCATACAGCAGTGGGTGGATGGTCTATTCCAGGACGATGCCTTAAGGTTTAGGTGTGGAGTACACAGAGGGACATGGCAAAAGAAGGTGAGGACATGATCAGGCCTTCCCCCTAGCTCAGGAGTTTGCCAAGAAAATCCTAAAGATTGCTGAGCGCCATTGAATTGTTCTAAGTGAGAGAATAATAGTCTGTTTTGTTTTTGTTTTTGTTTTTTGAATCAGAGTCTCACTCTGTCACCCAGGCCAGAGTGCAGTGGCATGATCTCCAGTCACTGCAACCTCCGCCTTCCAGGTTCAAACAATTCTTGTGCCTCAGCCTCCCGAGTAGCTGGAATTATAGGTGCATGCCACCACACCCAGCCAATTTTTGTATTTTTTGTTGAGACAGAGTTTCATAATGTTGCCCAGGCTGATCTTGAATTTCTGACCTCAAGTGGTTCACCCACTTTGGCCTCCCAAAGTGCTGGGATTACAGGCGTGAGCCACTGCCCCTGGCCAAGGCTGCATTTTAAGAAGGTCACTCTTATCAGTCAGGGTTCTTCAGAGAGACAAAGCCAATTGGTGATAGATGATAGATAGGCATGCAGGTAGGTAGGTAGATAGATAAATAGATGATAAAAAGAAGATAAATGAATGGATGGAGAGAGAGAGGATTTATTGAGGAAATTGGCTCATGCTGTTAAGGAGGCTGAGAAGTCTCACGACAGGCCGTCTCTAAGCTGGAGTCCCTGGGATGCAAGTAATGGTAGCCTGGCTCACTCCAAGTCAGAAAACCTCAGAACCAGAGAAGCCAATGGTGTCATCCTCAGTCCAAGGCCAAAGGCCTGAGAACCAGGTGCAGGGGCTGTTGTAAATCCTAGTGTCGGACATATTGGATTTATATTCTCATGTAGTATTATCAAGGTCTGTATCTTTGAAGTGGCATACTTTTCCCATTTATTGCCTGTTAAGTAAAGTAGTAGAATATTGTCATGAGTTAAAAACATTTTTATTTTATGTAATTCAAAAAATTTCTCCAAATATACTGGCATCTCCTAGGATGTGATCAACAAAAACTCTATTATTTTTGTGATATTATTCACTTTAATTTTAACCCTTTGGTCTGTTTTTATATAGTGAACAACTTTGAAGTAACTAAGCATGTGAATATATGGAAAAGATGAACAAATGGATATAGTTCAATTTGGGAAAATAAAAAGATTTTCAACAACAACAACAAAAATGTCCCAGTGTCAAGGTAGGAGAATCTGGAGTTCTGATGCCCAAAGGCAGGAAGAGGAAAGTGTCCCAGCTCCAGGAGAAAGGGCAAAGAAATCCTCCTTCACCTTTAGTGTTCTCTCAGGCCCCTGCTGGTTAGGTGGTGCCCACCCACCCTGGGGGCAGATCTTCCCCTCTCAGTCCACTGACCCACATGCCAGGCTCCTGCACGAACACACCCAGAAATCATGCTTTACCAGTTCTCTAGGTGTTCCTTAATCCAGTCCAGTTGACTGAATTTAAATTTAACCATCATAGGCACTCTGGCTACAGGGAAGCAAATAGACTGGAAATGGGGCAAGACTGGAGGAGCTAAGGCTGTCCCTCTGGCCAAACCTGAGAAAATGGAAGCCTGAACCAAGGCAGGTGTAGTGGCAATGGAGACAAGTGGGTTGCCTCAAAAGAAACCAGGGCGACCGGATGCGAGGACTGGGACGCAATTTTAGATGAACTGCATCTGCGTTGGTGTGGGAAACTCCACTGGAGGCGAGCAGGAGGTGGTGTGGAGCTCAGGAGAGCACTGGGCTGGGACTGAGGCTTGGACGTGACAGGCCACAGGGTGGGGTGGAGCTGCCTGGAGAATGCCCCATGGGAATGGGAGCAGAATGCATCTGCAGCTCCTGTCCAGCATCAAGGGGGTTTCATGTCGTTCTTTCCCCTTTGGAGGATGCGCTTGCAGAGCAGAGTGGAGTTCAAGGAAGAGAGCAGGATGCACAGAAACTGTGGGTTCCGTATGCTAAATTATTCAGGAGCTCCTTGCCCAGTATTTGAGGTTGATTGATTTCTTGCAGGAGTTATTTAAGACTTTTTCTAAGAGGCAAAGCAAACTCATATCCGACCTCTGTGCAAGGAGGAGTGCTTTTTTGGCAGTCATTTTATGATTAAGTTTTCAGGCTGAAGTTTTCCTTCCAATAGTCATTCAAAATATAGTGTTTTGCTGTACCTGGGCACAATTATGTAAGACACACCTTAATAATTTACCTTGTTTTTCCCCAACCAAAAAGTCACGCTTGTAATAGCTCTGTGTTTCTTGGGCATTCTCTCACTCAAGTCCACCTTGGGGGCCTTCCGTTCCCTCCCACCACACTAGAGTCCAATAACCCCAGACTGGCTGATGTTATACAAATGGAAATGTCCCCTGTGGTGGAACTGCGCCAGGCTGTTGGCAGAACCAGGGCCTCCCTGCCATGGCAGGCCCATTTTGTTCTCCCTGGGAAGATCGGTCTGGATTCTCAGGAGGGTTTGGGTGGTGGGTTTTGCCTGTTTTTGCTACATCAAACCTCCCTGGTGATGATGGATTGAGAGAGGAGATGGTGTGACAAGTGCAAGCCCCTTCTCTGCATGCATGACATTGCCCACGCCCTCCCCCTCCCTTCCCCTCTCCTCATGCTCTCCCTGCCTGCCTGAAATAGCTAAAATGAAGTCTGGCATAAGTCTGTTGAGACTTTAAGAAAACACTGCCATAAAAGGGCAACTGACGACCACTCGCTTCAAGTTTTGTGTGCTGACAGGTCCATCTTTGACCCTGTGCACATTAATGTACATACCTAAAAAGTAAGAGCCCTCAAATGCCTGAAATTGACTTAATATGTTACTAAAAAAACAAAAAACTATGTCATGACTTTTTCTGTTGTTCTATGACTAGCCTCCTTTCTAAGGAAGAAAACATGAGATGCCTTACTGAGTAAAAATCCTGTGGAAATAAATTCAATCCTACTAGCATATAATATAAAAAGATTTTTATTTTAGGCTACTCCTATACACCCATTATCAAGTGAAGTTGCATAAAACATTAATTGTTTTAATTTCTACTCTCTACCAACTTCTCTAGTGATGGTTTATAGGTCTTTTTAGTCTGTGAACCACTTCTGCAGTCCTCCTGACATACATACTCCCATTTGCTGCCCATTTCTGCCTCCCAAGAAAACAACCCATCAGGATGACCAGTGAAATTGATGGCGTTTCTCATCATTAAACACAAGAGCTTTTAAAAATTATACTAACAATATTGCAAGAAACAAAAGCATAGACTTAAAAATAGAATGAGAGATATTTCCACTGTGCACCGCCAAACCTTTTTTTAAATTAAACTTTTTGTTTTGAGATAATTGTAAATTCACATATAGTTGTAAGGAATAATGCAGAGAGATCCTGTGCATGCTTTACCTAGTTTCCCCCAGTGCAAAACTAAAAGTACTGGAGAAATTGGAACCCTCATACATTGCTGGTAAAAATGTAAAGTAGTACAGCCACCTTGGAAAGCAGTTCAGCAGGTCCTCAAAATATTAAATGTAGAGAGGCCGGGAGCAGCGGCTCATGCCTTTAATCTCAGCACTTTGGGAGGCTGAGGTGGGCAAATAACTTGAAGTCAGGAGTTTGAGACCAGTCTGGCCAACATGGAGAAACCCTGTCTCTACTAAAAATACAAAAATTAGCCGGGCCTGGTGGCGGGTGCCTGTAGTCCCAGCTACTCAGGAGGCTGAGGCAGAAGAATCACTCGAACTTGGGAGGCGGAGGTTGCAATGAGCTGAGATCATGCCATTGCACTCCAGCCTGGGCAACGGAGCAGGATTCTGTCTCAAAAAAAAAAATATATATATATATATATATATATATATATATATATGAAACACAGAGTTCCCCTATGGCCCAGCAGTTCCACTCCTGGGTATGTGAAATGGAAACACATGTCCACACAGATCCTTGCACAGGAATGTTCATAGGTGCATTTTCACCATAGCCAAAAAGTGGAAACCACCTGAGTGCCCATCAGCTGACGAAAGGATAAACAACATGTGTGTGCCCACACAACAGAGTACCATTCCGTAGTAAACAGAGACACAGTGCTGATCCTTGTGACAACATGAATGGGCCCTGACACTAAACAGAAGCTAGCCACAAAAGACCACCTAGTTACATTTACGAGAAATATTCAGTGTCGGCAAATCCATAGAGACAGCAATGGCTGCCTAGGGATGGGTGTGGGGGTTGAGCAGGTGGGATGTGACTGCTAATGGGTACAAGCTGTCTCTTTGGGATAATGAAAATATACACTTAGATAGTTGCACAGTTCTGAATACACTGAAAATCACTGGACTGTACCCTTTAAATGGGTGAGTTATGGTATGTGAATTATATTTCAATAAAGATTTTTTATTGTCATTTCCTCCATAGAATTAAATCAGCTTGACTTGGCTCATAGGGAAAAATAGAGTGTGATATCACAAGCAGGATACTGACTTTGATACAGTCAGGATGTAGAGCAGTTCAGGTACCCTTACATCCTTTACATCACCCTTTTACAGCCATAGGCACTTCCGGCCAATACCCCAGCCCCTGACCCCTGGCATCCACTCATCTGTTATCCATTTTGACCATTTTGTTATTTCAACAGTATAATATAAATGGAATCATACAGTATGTGACCTTTTAGGATTGGTTTTTTCCCCTCTGCATAATTCCCTGGAGATCTATCCAACTTGTTGTATGTGTCAATAGTTCCCTCCTTTTTCTTGCTGAGTAGTATTTCATGGTATAGATGAACCTACCATTCATGCATTGAACAACATCTGTTATTTCCAGTTTGCACTGTTGCAAATAAAGCTGATATGAACATTCATGTACATGTTTTTGTGTAAACTTAACTTTTTGTTTCCCTAGGATAAATGCCCAAGAATACAATTGGTGTACTATATGGTAGTTGCATGTTTAGTTTTATAAAAGACTGCCAAATTGTTTTTAAAAGTGGTAGTTCCTGACCGGGCACAGTGGCACAGTGCCTGTAATCCCAGCACTTTGGGAGGCTGAGGCAGGTGGATCACCTGAGGTCGGGAGTTCGAGACCAGCCTGACCAATATGGTGAAACCCCATCTCTACTAAAAAATACAAAAATTAGCTGGCCTGTGGTGGCGTGTGCCTGTAATTCCAGCTACTCAGGAGGCTAAAGTGGGAAAATCGCTTGAACCTACTGCTGATATCACAGCACTGAACTCCAGCCTGGGCCACAGAGTGGTGGTTCCATTTTGTATTCCCATCAGCAGTGCAAAAGTGATCCCATATCTCCACATCCTCACCAGTATTTGGTGTGGTTACTATTAATACTTTAGCCGTTTTAACATTTGTGTGGTGGTATCTCATTGTGGTTTTAATTTGCGTTTACATAATGGCTAATGACTTTGAACATCTTTTCATGCACTAATTTGCCATCTGTGTATCTTTTTGGTGAAATATCTTTGTGTAATTTGCCTGTGTTCTAATTGGATTATTTTCTCCTTTTTCTGTTTAATATTGATAGTGTTTATGTATAGCTTGTCTTTTCATCCTCTTAACGGAGTCTTGCACAGAGCAAAAATTCTTGATTTTACTGAGGCCCATTTATCAAGTTTTCCTTTTATGGGCTGTGTTTTTGGTGTCAAGTCTAACTTTTGCCTAGCCCCAGGTCTCGAAGATTTTCTCCAAAAAGTCTCATAGTTTTTTTAATTTTGTTTTTAAGTTCACTATCCAGTTTGAGCTAATTTTTGTGTAAAACGCAAGGCTTAGGTTGAGGTTTGTTTTTGTCTTTTTACCTTTTGATATCCAAATACTCCAGTTCTATTGCTGTTACACTTCCATTAAAAATATAAATGGAATCATACAGTATGTGACCTTTAGTGAATCATACGGTATGTGACCTTTTAGTGAATCATACAGTATGTGACCTTTTAGGATTCTCTTTTGGTTTGCACGAGTCTATTTCTGGGTTTCCCATTTATTTCTATTGATTATTATATCTATTCTTCTGCCAATACTATTGTCTTGATTACTGTAGCTATATAGTTTGCTTTAATATTGTTTCCTCCCTTTCAAGATTGTCTAAAGAATTCTAGAGCTTGCACCTTTCCATATAAATTTTAGAATAAGCTTATCTATGTCTAAAAAAACCCATAATTTGGTAGCAATTGCGTTAAACCAAAAGATTAATCTGGGGAAGAACTGTCATTTTTACCATGTTGGGCCTTCCATCTCAGGAATGCCTCTCCATTTATTAGCTCTTCTTTCATCCACATTTTGTGATTTTCAGCATACAGATACTATACATGGTTTCTTGAGTTTATGCCTAAGAATTTTCTTTGCAGTGATTGTATTAAATGATATTGTTTTAAATGTTTTTCCATGTGTTCATTGTTAGTTTATAGAAATGTGATTGATCTTTGTGTGTTGATCTTTTATGCTGTGACCTTGCTGAACTCACTAGTTGCAGAGTTTTTTCTTTTGTAGATTCTTTGGGATTTTGTATGTAGATAACTTATGTTATCTGCATCGGTGTTTTCTTCCTTTCCAATCTGTATGCCTTTTCTTTCCTTTTCTTGCCTTATTGCAGGGCCTAGTACTTCTAGAACCATGTTGAGTAGGATTAGTGAGAGCAGACACCCTCGCCTGGTTTCAGAATTTAGAGGGAAAGCAGTCTTTCACTATGAAGTATGATGTATGCTGTAGCTTTTTACCATGAAACATCTTGGTTTTGTTTTCTTTTTCTCTCCTCACCCCTTTTCTTTAAGTTTAAGACTTAGGGATTGGTGCAAGTAAGATGACAAAGCAAAATGAGAGGCGATTTCAGGACTTCCTCTTTCAGGCCTGGCTTGAGGACCAAGCTCCTTTCGGCCCTAATGGGCGCTGGAGCTAATCGCTTTCGCAGGGCCGGTGCACTCTGCAGGGATGGGCCGCGGGGCCGGGGACCTCGGCCACCTCAGAGCCTGCCCTGCACTTCCGGGCAGCTGGTGGCTGCCGGCCGCGCCGCCTGCCAACTTGAGTTGGCCTTAGTAGAGTCTCAGATACCCAGATCCTGAGCAGCCAGCGCCGGATTTAAGGTGTGTGAGTTTTTGGCAGCGGCTCCGCAACCGAGAAGACACTCGGCCGCAAAGAGAGGACACGGATTAGGAGTTCCATAAAAAAAATCGGATCGCGACAACGTGCTTTTACAATACGTGCAGCCTACAGAACGATTTTTGTTCAGGGCGCCGGGGATGGGCAGTTACATCCAAAATTTGGAAAGGGGAGAGGAAAGCGAGGAAGGCTCCCCTAGCCGGCGGCCCCGGGGCGTCCCGCAGCCTCCAGCCCCTCTCCCCGCCCGCGCCGCGGAGCCCACACCTGCGCAGGTGGAGCCTGCCGAGCGCGGCCGCGGGTGCGGGACGGTGAGCCGCGCGGGGGGTGGGGGCCGGGGGGCCGCGGGCCTCTCCCAATGGCGGCGCAGCAAGGAGGACGCGGGACGCGGCCGGAGGGGGGCGCCCCGGGCCCAGGCGCGGCGGCCCGCGGGCTCCCAGGTCCCTTCCCACGCTTCCTCCCGGGCGGGCCGTACCAAGGCGCGGGGGGGGAGCGGCGCGTCCCACTCGCAAAGGGGCACGCGGGCCGCGGCCGCGCCACCTGCGGCGGCGGCCTCCGGCGGGTGGGGGCCGCGCGCCCGCTCCGCCCCCGGCCCCCGCCGCCCGCGTCCCCCGCCAGGCCCCTCCTCCCGGCGGCGCGGCGGAGCCAGGCCCCAGCGCTCGGCCGGCCGCGAGCCCGCCGGCCGGGGACGAGCGCCGCGGCTCATGCTGATCGCTGTCCTCCTCCTCCCCCTCAGGCGGCGCTGGCGGCGGCCCCGGGACCCGCGGAAGCCGGCATGCTGGAGAAGCTGGAGTTCGAGGACGAAGGTGAGTGCGCCCCGCCCGCCCGGCGCTCCCACGGCCCGGCCGCCCGAGGACCCGGACCCCCGGGGACCCCGCGCCCCGTCGCCGGCGCTGCCCCGCGGCTAGCTGCGTCCTGCGGGAGGCTGGGGGCCGGGGCGGGGACGCGGGCGCTGGCGAGCTCGGGCTTTGGGGCACCGAGCGTTCGCGGAGGGGACGCGAGCCGGGCTCCCAGAGCGCAGCCTGCAGCCCGGCATCCGCACGGAGGGGCGGCCCTTTTGTCCTTACTCGCCGAACTCGAATTAGAGCAAGGTGTCAGGCAGCGCTAATTGTTTGTGCTTGTCACCGTGCACTCGGAGGCAACCCCGGATCACAGCCACAGTCAGACCCTTAATTGGAGACTGGTGCCCTTCTCTGTGCCTGTGAAGATACCGCCGGTAGGGTGTGTCTTCTTTTTTAATGGGGAAAGTTAAATAGGAGAACCTGAAGAGGCTTATTGAATCCGTGTTGAGTTCAGGCGACCCTCTCACTCCGTCATTTCTGTCGCCTCTCCTCTCACTTGGTTTTTTTCCCCCCTCTCTTGTCTTCTTGTATCTTACAGGTAAATAACTTGGATCTTATTTTGAGGCTGTTAACATTTGAAAGGGCTGAGCTCGTTCTTTGGCAAAATTAATATTTAAAATGGAATGTGATGAGCTTTCACCAGGATCTTATTTGGAAGCTGTTAACATTTGTAGTGGATGAGCTTGCTCTTATGCAAAATTAATATGTAAAATGAAATGTGATGAGCTCAAAGTCGGGAAAGAACTTTATATAAGATGTTTGACAATTCGAGGACTTGAAAAGGCCTTCGCACTGTCCTGTGAGCTTCCATTATTTATTTAGCACTTCTCTTTTTTCCAGGAGTATTGATAGAATAAAGCTCTCGAAACAAAGAATGTGCCATGTGGATGCTGTCCCTTGTGCCAACTTTACTTTAATACCTCTGTTCATTCACAGTCAGGCAATTACTTAAATAAGCCTGCACAGCCAGCATGAACGTGTTAACCCAATAGCATTAGCCGGGTGCCTGTTATCTTTTACATTCACTGCAGCATTTCACAAACATGTTAGCTGGAAGATAACGCATTCACCACAGTCCTTGTCATTAAAAGTGTTTGTACATACTTGTGGGTAACAAATGATGCATTTCAGAATTTTACTGGACTTAATTTGCATTTCATCCTACAGAGCAATAATCTAGGATCTTCTTTCGAACCTATCTCACTATTCCTCAGTTTTATTATATCGCAGGCCAAATCTTGGCCACTGTCCACAGGGTGGAATGGTGTGCCCATTCCATAAGACTTTGAATGTCTAAATCACCAGGGTTTTGTCTCTTATGTTAGTAATAATGAGAGTCTTTTACATTTACAATTTTTTGCAAATTAACCTGGAGGCAAGAGGAGACTAGAGAGCAGCTTCTGTTGGAGGGGAACCTCTACTTCTTATGTAGCTGTGTGACCTTGGACAAGTTACTTAACTTCTCTGTGCCTTGGTTTTCTCGTTTCTGAAATAGAGCTAATATCAGGTGTTTTGAGGATTAAATGAGACAGTTTGTATTATGGCATTTAAAAACAGTGTAAACCCATAGTGAGTACTTCATAAATGTTAGTTACTATTATTGCTTAAGTGCCACTAAGCATTGCACTAAACTCATGAGCTTTTTAAGGCTTTTATTAATGCATCTCAACACAGAGATTCTTCTCAACACAGATTTGGTGTCCTATCCTTTTTCTTCTTCTTACTTGAGATTTTAAAATTTAATTATGTTGCATTTCTCTAAGCAGAAATACACTCTTTTTTTCCTTTTGCATTGTATCTGCTAATGTAATGAATGTGAAGTATTAGGCCTAAGCATCTAGGAAAGGAATTTCCCCTCTTCACCCATCTATTTTTATCTGTATTGCTGTCATTCCTTTAAAGCACACTGAATCCCACGAATAACCCTGTCAAACTTTTCTAGATTCTTAAGGAGGCAGAATGGTAAACAGTGACTTCGAAGCTGAGCTGAGCTGAGCTGGAAGAGGGCGCAGTGTTGGCCTGGCAGTCCAGTCGCAGCTTTGTTTCTTTTGAACTTTAAATCGCTTATTCATCCAAAATACAGGAAAATTGAATATCAAGCAGAACCTCACACTTACTTAGCGGGGACAAAAGTCCTCACAGTAAGACATTACACCTTTAAATAGGCTGCATAATAGGGAGCCCTTGACGACATCCTCATTTCACGTTTCAGCATCCCTCATGCCCCGTTAATGTCTTCATGTATGCGTTGATGTCCAGAGGTATGGCTTCAACCAAGATACATTCGCTATACATGGAAACACATGATTACTCATATTTTCATTACCAAGTATTTTTCTATTTCTTAATATGGTATAACTGATCCTGTATTTGTTAGAAACATCTTGGAAGCACTGATGAGGTTAGGAAGAAAGATTCAGTTCTGCCCTGCCTAGTTGGGTCGTCTTTGGCCTGGGTTGTGACAGGAACTGCCACCCCTCTTCTGCTCTCAGCCCTTCTTACCGTCACACTCCGACGAGAGGGATGTTGTAAGGGCGGGTTTGATGGTGTCACTGCTCTATGGGAAAGTCTTGACCATGTTCCTCTGTCTGTAGATCCGATAAGTGCAGACTTCTCTTAACTCTGCAGGCTCGGTGTCCCCACCGCGCCCCCCCACCCCCCCCCCCACCCCCCAACCCCGGTGCACAAGAGAAGTCAGAGATCTCTTTAAAAGGCAGATTCCAGTTCTCTAGGTCTGTGGTGGGACTTGCCTAGCCCAGGGGCTGCTCCTGCTGCCGGTTCACAGACCCCACTTGGAATAACAGGTCAGGGCTGGCCAACTTTTTCTGGAAAGGGCCAGAGAGTAAATATTTTAGTCTTTGCAGGTGATACGGTCTCAGTTTCTGTCACAACCACTCAATTTGCCCTTGCAGCAAGAAAGCAGAAAGCAGCTCACACATTCTGATGGGCCGGGCTGGGCTCCAGTAAAACTTCATTTACCAAAACCCAGATGTGGCCCTCGGGCATAGCGTGGCAGCCCCCTGCTCTGCGTCTCCCTCGCTGCGTCTGGGCCTTAGGGGTGGCACATGACTAGGACGGCGTGCTTTCGGTGCCCGCCGATTCTAATAAGACTTCAAGGCCTAGTTCAAGTTTCATCTTCTCTCTGAGGCCTTCCCTGAATACCTTCTATACTTCTCTCGCACCCCCCTTTCTCTCCCCCTTACCTACTACCCTGGCTGGCACATGGTATGTTCTCAGCAGTGCTTCGGATCGAAATGATTTCATTAAGTGTTGTAGTTACTTTGCGGGGATATTGAGGGAGGAAATGATTATGCGTATGAGAAGCCTTGTCTGTACCAATCCCTCTCCCCTCCTCTCCTCTCTCCTCTTCTTCTCTCCTTCTCTCCTCTCCTCTCCTTCTCCTCTCTGCCTCCTTTTCCTTCTCTTTCTTCTCCTCCTCCTCCTCCTCTCCCCTCCTCTCCTCTCTCCTCTTCTTCTCTCCTTCTCCTCTCTGCCTCCTTTTCCTTCTCTTTCTTCTCCTCCTCCTCCTTCTCTCCTCTCCTCTTCCTCCTTCTCCTCCTTCTTCTCCTCCTCCTTCTTCTCCTCCTTCTCTTTCTTCTCCGCCTTCTCTTTCTCCTCCTCCTCCTCTCCTTCTCCTCCTTCTCCTCTCCTCCTCCTCTCCTCCTCTTCTTTCCTTCCTTCTCTCTTTCTCTCTCTCTCTCTCTTTCTTTCTGACAGGGTCTCACTCTTACCTGGGCTGAAGTACAGAGATGTGAGCTCAGCTCACTGCAGCCTCCACCTCCTGGGCTCAGGTGATCCTCCTGCCTCAGCCTCCCAAGTAGCTGGGACTACAGGTGCGTGCCGCCATGCCCGGCTAATTTTTGTACTTTAGTGGTGATGGGGTTTCACCATGATGGCCAAGCTGGTCTCAAACTCCTGGGCTCAAGTGATCCGCCCGCTACAGCCTCCCAGACTGCTGGGACTCCAGGCATGAGCCGCCATGCCCAACCAGCAATCCCCTTTCGTGTTTGCTTTTTACATTTGTAATTGTTACACTGACCGCATCTTCACTGCGTTTGTGTTTATCTGTATTAACTGTCTTGAACTAACTTCCTGGCCGGGACCAAGCACAAAGTACTTTGTAAGCACCTAAACCCAACCCGCGAATGCTTTTAGCGGTAGGTAATTATTCAGCAGTTTGATCCGTGGTGAATAAGCCTGCTCTGCTCTGGCACCGCTTCCTGACGTCTGCGGCCTCTTCGGAGCTGTCTGCGTTCTCTCCCAGCTTCCCTCTTCCCATCCCAGCTGCTGCAGGAGTTCGGCTATTTCAAGTTCTTGATAACTTGCTGTGGCGGTTTTACCCACTTCTTAGCGGAGAGTATCTTGCCAGACCGACTCTCCCTCCTCTTCCTCCTCATTTGTCACTTATTTCATCCCAGTTCTTCCATTCTGTCCTGTTCTTCTTCACTGGCAAAGATTTTCCAAAGTGGAATCCAGGCTGGGCCTGGTGGTTCACCCCTGTCCTCCCAATACTTTGGGAGACAGAGGCAGGAAGATTGCTTAAGGCCAAGAGTTCAAGACCAGCCTGGGCAACATGGTGAGACCCTGTCTCTATAAGAAATTCTAAAAATTAGCCAGGCATGGTGGCGCACGCCTGTGGTTGTAGCTACTCGGGAGGCTGAGGTGGAATGATCACCCAAGCACATATGGTTGCATCACTGTACTCCAGCCTGGAGTAATTTCATGTCTCTAAAAAACAAAAATAAAACAATAACAGCAAAAACAAAGTAGAATCCTCTTCCCAGAACTCGCCTTAATCTTGCTTTTTTTTTCCTTTTCTCTCTTTTTTTTTTGAGACGCAGTCTCACTCTGTCACCCAGGCTGGAGTGCAGTGGCACGATCTTGGCTCACTACAACCTCCGCCTCCCAGGCTCAAGCAATTCTCATGCCTCAGCCTCCCGAGTAACTGGGACTGCAGACATGCAACACCACACCTGGCTAATTTTTGTATTTTCAGTAGAGATGGGGTTTCACTATAGTGCCCAGGCTGGTCTCGAACTTCTGACCTCAAGTGATCTGCCTGCCTCAGCCTTCTAAAGTGCCAGGATTATAGGCATGAGACACTGCACCAAGCCAGTATTGCTTGTTTCTAGCAAAACTGGTCAATCTCACCTACAGTGATCAAAAATAGGTAAAAATAGGAGCAGTTTTCATAGGAGGGAAAGAGCATTGTTGCTCAGTGAGGCTTCCCGGGATTCGGCCCAGATCTGTGATGAAGTGCCTGTGCTTCCTTGGACACCCATGATGTCTCTCAGACTTTGTTACTATTGCTGTCATGAAGAGTTCTCTCTATAAAACCCGGGGGCTGGCACTTAGTGATCTTTTGGTTTTCTCTCCAGCTTAAAAATCAGACCCGAAAGCAACCAATAATCACTTTTTATAAACAAACAAAACTAAGTGTTCACTCAGAACTCATTCATTCTTAGCTGGGTGAATAACACCCTGAGTAAGGGAAGATCGGTTCTTGTTCGGTGACAAAAAACTTTTAGCTGTTACAGAGAGAGATCCAAGATGGCCGATTAGCAACAGCTCAGGAATGTAGCTCCCAGTGAAAGCACAGAGAACGAGTGGACGCCGCACTTTCCGACGAATTTTTGTTGCCCACAGACCAGCAGATTCCCGGCAGAGGAGCCACACGGGTTGCCAGTGCGACTCTTTTGGCCGGCGCGGCTGTTTTGCCGGTGCCCCAGCGCGGCACTTCTCAGTGCGGAGTATACAGATGGACGGGCTCAGCTGGTCCCATCCCCACAAGGAAAACAGCAATTGGAAGCGCTGAGGACTGAGAGTTTCACAGCAAGCACAGCGAACCTGGGAAGGTCTGGCTCTGTGGGGAACGGGCATCCGCCAAAGGAAAACTAAGAAACAGAAAAACTTCATCACCGGGCAGAGAGAGATCCAAGATGGCCGCGTAGCAGCAGCTCAGGATTGTAGCTCCCAGTGAAAGCGCAGAGAGCAAGTGGACACCGCAATTTCAGACGAATTTTTGATGCCCACAAACTGGGAGATTCCCAGCGAAGGAGCCACACGGGTCGCCAGCGCGACTCTTTTGGCCGGCGCGGCTGTTTGGCCGGCGCCCCGGCGCAGCACTTCTCAATGCAGAGTATACGGGACTGTGTGCCCTTTTAGTCGGGCTCCGCTGGTCCCATCCCCACAAGGAGAAAAGCAATTGGAAGCGCTGAGGACTGAGAGCAAGCACAGCTGAACCCAGGAAGGCCCAGCTCTGTGGGGAAGGGGCGTCCGCCAAAGGAAAACTAAGAAACAGAAAAAACTTCATCACCAACAAGCTGGACGTCCACTCAGAGACCCAATCTGAAAGTCGGCAATTACAAAGACAACAGGTGGATAAATCCACAAAAATGGGAAGAAACCAGTGCAAAAAGG
>CAUYQU010090449.1:0-10410 GCA_963574635.1 Cheracebus regulus
TGGGAATAAACTACTAGTCTCTACTAAAAATTGGGAATAATATGAACACACTTATAAAAGGACCATAGGCTGGCCAGGTGTGGTGGCTCACACCTGTAATCCCAGGACTCTGGGAGGCCCAGGCAGGTGGATCACAAGGCCAGGGGTTCGAGACCAGCCTGGCCAACATAGCGAAACCTTGTCTCTTAAAAAAAAAAATGACATATATCTGTACTGTGCATACCCATACATGTTCCTCTAAGGTACATATCTAGAATTATATACCTTCTGATAGTATACATCTTCAATTTTGCTAGATAATGACAAACTTTTTGCAAAAAGATTAGCCAATATGTACTCCCATCATCCACATGTAAGTTTCTCCTTTCCTAAGAGCAATACCTGAGGTAAACTTTTAAATGTTGTTTGTTAAGTATCTCAAAATGAAGATTTCTTTTTTCCTAATCAGATTGACAACACACTCCCTAAATTCTGACACAAAGGTTGTACTCTGGATTCAGAGCTTAGCAACATTGTTTTCCTACACCTTCTGACCTTTGGTTTCCACCCTCAGGCTAGCAGGTGAAACAAAGTTGAGACACTGGCTAGCACCAGAG
Organism: Cheracebus regulus; assembly: GCA_963574635.1. NCBI lineage: Eukaryota > Metazoa > Chordata > Mammalia > Primates > Pitheciidae > Cheracebus > Cheracebus regulus. The sequence continues at coordinate 597 of CAUYQU010090449.1, forward strand.
GAACACAAAGAAGGCTCTTTAGAATCCTCTGCTCTTGGCCAGGGGTGGTGGCTCAGGCCTGTAATCCCAGTACTTTAGAAGGCCAAGGCAGGCATATCACCAGAGCTCAGGAGTTCAAGACTACCCTGGGCAACATGGCGAGACCCTGTCTCTACTAAAAATGCAACAACAACAACAACAACAACAAAAAAGCCAGGTGTGATGGTGCACACCTGTGGTCCAGCAATTTAGGAGGCTGAGGTAGAAGGATCACCTGAACCTGGCAGGCAGAGGCTGCAGTGAGTGGACATCACACCACTGCACACTTCTGCCTGGGTGACACAGTAAGACCCTGTATCAAAAAAAGAAAAAGAATTCTCTGCTCTCTTGAGGATGTATCTGAACAGCCAACAAAAGGGGTAAATGTATTCAGTATTTTTATCATGTTTTCCATGAAAGACAAAATTATTATAATAAAAACTGTAATTAATTTTCACTATATCCTGAATATAATTGTGAGCTAGACAAACTGCATTACAGAAAAGAGTACCTATACATTTATCCTTTGGCCAGAATGAGTCAAAGGGGGAAATTATCTAAATATATTTTGCCTTACATTACAATTTCATAGAGAAATGTATGCATTTGGATAAAATGCCAAATATATCTCTTTTATCATTTTAGCATCTAAGAGCTAATTTTATATTTGTACTAGTAAAAAAAAAAAGTATTAACAAATACAGTACAATGGTACTACATATATATTCTCCCCCTTAAAAAAAAAAAAGAGGAATATGAAAACTAACAGTTTGCTGAAAGAGGGTCACTGCATTCATTACACATGTGTTCCTAAGGGAACATCAAATGGGAGATATCGATCTGCTGGTTTTCTCAGTCAGCCTCAATTTCCTTTCATGTGAGTTTTACGGTGATTTAAGGGATTTTCCGAAATACTTTTGACTATAGTAATTTGTACCTTTTTCACCCACTTTAGAAACTAATATACAACATGACTCTAAGTGTGCCACAGCTAAGTGAGTGCCTGATATGAGTGTGTCAAAGTGCTTTTCTCACAGCGGCAGTGCCAGGCAGAGTTCCTGGTACATAGCTGGCTCTAAGAGAAAGCATTCCTCAGAAGGTAAGGAAACATCATGACAACATTTAAGTGGTGGAATCAGTGATTATATCCACCAGTCTAATTCCAAAATCTATACCCTGTGAATACTCCATGCAACCTGTAAGTCACTTCCATTGAGATTTCGAATAGAGTATAATGAAGCCAATTAATATTCCACAGTTGACAACTTACCCTAAAATAAGTGATCCAGTAAACTTTATTATATTTCCTTCAAAAGAAAAAAAGTCAATGTGATGAATTTCATTTTTTTAAGTGTGACAGGAAATAGGCAACAGAGTAATTCTCTACCTATATCACATATTATCAGATGAGAAGTCATTATTTTTCTACTAATATAATCAGTTGCTATCAATAAATGGTCTCCTATCCTCAAACACACCAATCCATTAAGCACTGAGTGCAAATATAATGTATATTGATGACATTTCATACTCATTCGCCCCTTTCGCCACTTCCTAGTCCCTGTTCCACTACTGATGCTGGTAGGACTACAGGTCTTCCACCCAATGCAACACGCAGGCAACTCACATCCCTTCTGACCCCTTTCAATAACAATTAAATAAAGGAATGGGAAGCATTGTCCCTATCACTACTAGTACTATACTGAAGGATTATACTGTCAAGTGGGGACACAAAAGAATGTTTTCTAAAGTAATTATGTTATAATTGATGGTAAGGTATAGATGTATGTAGCCCCATTTAAAATGGAGATTAGGCCAGGTGCGGTGGCTCACAGCTGTAATCTCAGCACTTTGAGAGGCCAAGGCGAGCAGATCACCTGAGGTCAAGAGTTCAAGACTAGCCTGGCCAACAGAGTGAAACTCTGTTTCTATTTAAAAATATATATATATATATATATATATATATATATTAGCCAGGAATGGTGGCCAGCACCTGTAATCCCAGCTACTCAGGTGGCTGAGGCAGGAGAATTGCTTGAACCGGGGAGGCAGAGACTGAAGTGATCCAAGATTGCACCACTGCACTCCAGCCTAGGTGACAGAGCAAGACTGTCTCAAAATAAATAAATAAAATTAAATTAAAATACAATATAATATAAAATAGAGATTATATTCTACAAGTTTATTTATAAATGTTTGTTTGGGTCTTGGAAAACTTTTTTCATATTAAAAAATTCCTGTGGCAGACATTGCTAATTGCTTGCCCAATACACATGCCCTTTAATCCTTACAAATATGCAATCTGATTGCCACCTAAAAATAATCAAATTCCTAGAGAAGTCTGTAGCTAGGGCTAACTGGGCAACACAATTGTAGCCAATTGGATACAGATGGAAGTCTATAGAGGCGGATCCCTCCCCACATAAAAAGACAAAGCCTCAAGATGGCTTTTGGCCCTCTGCTTCTTGATGTCCAAGAATTCATCAACCATCTTGTGACCATGAGGACAATAAAGAGAATGGAACAGGAAGACAATAAGATTACTAAACTGCAATTCCTGCCCTAAACTGTCTCCACTTTGACTTATTATGATATAAGAAGAATGAAAACCATATTAACTTAAGCCACTGGACTCAAGTTTCTATTACATGCACCGAGTACAACCTTAACTGACATGGTATACTCATGATGATTAGGTACTAAGGATAGCCCACAAAAATCTATTTTATATATATTTTTATATATATAATAATTTTATATATAACATATTTCATATATGTATATATAAAGATATATATATGTATACATATTTATATATAATAAAATACATATTTATATATAATAGATTATATATATATACACACATGCGTATATAAAAAGACAAGAGTTTCACTCTGTTGTCCATGCTGGAATGCAATGACACAATCTTGGCTCACTGCAATCTCCCAATCCTGGGTTCAAACGATTCTCCTGCCTCAGCCTCCTGAGGAGCTAAGATTAAAGGCACCTGTCACCACACCCAGCTAAGTTTCGTATTTTCAGTAGAGATGGGGTTTTACCATGTTGGCCAGGCTGGTCTTGAACTCCTGATTTCAAGTGATCCGCCCACTTCAGCCTCCCAAAGTTCTGGGATTACAGGTATCAGTCACTGCACCCAGCCTTAACCTATAATTTATTGCACATATAGAGATAGTGCTTTGTTCAGAGATTCAACTCATGCTGCCAAGATGACATTTGTCCTCACTTCTCTTTTTGTATTTAAGACACAGTATCAGAATTTTCCAGATAAAAATGATCTATCCCTAAAAACAGATTTGTCTTAAAGATCAAAAAGAAACTCCATGAGAAAAAAAACTTTTATTCAATAATGTTTTCTTAGGGTCTAGTATTGTACCTGGCAGAGTACATGGTCAATTAAATATTTTTGCTTATTGTCAAATGAATAAAAGATGTTCTAGGCCAATCTTCTCATTTTACACATAAAGGAAATAATGCTCAGAAAAGGTAAGTTATTTCATTCTTCCATTCAACGAATACTATTTGATCACCTACTATATGCCATGCATAATAAATAACTAGGTTATAATGGTAAACAAGATAAAATACTGCCTTCACAGAGTTTACAGTATATGGGGAAAGACAGATAATTAACTAAGTTCTATACTGACCCTAAGAAATGACAAGTAACAGGTCCAACCTGGCCTAGGGTGTCAGAGAAGCTTCCTCAGTGAAGGCAAGGCTACAAATGGAGTACACTCCATCCACATCCTGAGCCTTCCTAAGGCAAGGACAGCATCTTCCTTGCTCATCACTGTATGCCCAGAACCTAATATGGGTGCCTGGTACTTTGTTTTGCAAGAGTTTAATAAATATCTGCTGAATGGAAATGCAGTTATATTTAAGTTTAGGATGATGAGTATGAAATTTGACAGAAGTAGAAGAGGGAAAAGAATTCTCAAGGAAAAGAAGTATGTATGGCTCTGGTCCTAGAAATTTGGGGTGGACTATTAGTACAGAAAGACATAAACTAATTTGAGATTTCATCATGGGTTCAATAAGTTTTTGTGGCCCACCCTGGAAAAAGCCACAAGTCTATCCCTGTTTCTATAAGAAAATAAGTTGTTTAAGCTGTACTCACTGATATCTCTCCAGTATGTGTCACTTTTTGGTGGGGAAGTAGAGGTTCCTATTCTTCTGCAACAGATGACACAATAAGCAGCCAGGGACATTCTGTGTAAGAGAACAATTACAACAAATTTAATTTAGCATCTAATTCAAAACATTTAACTACAAGAACATGTTACCATCACAGTGGATGACCCACAGAGTTAGCTTTTTCAAGATCACACAATAAACTTTTCAATTTAAAAAAAATTTCTCAGCCAGGTGCAGTGCCTCACACCTGTAATCTCAGCACTTTGGGAGGCCAAGGTGGGCAGATCACCTGAGGTGAGGAGTTCGAGACCAGACTGACCAATATGGAGAAATCCCATCTCTGCTAAAAATACAAAATTAGCTGGGCGTGGTGGTGCACACCTGTAATCCTAGCTACCTGGCAGGCTGAGGCAGGAGAATCACTTGAACCTGGGAGGCAGAGGTTGCAGTGAGCCAAGATCGTGCCATTGCACCCTAGCCTGGGCAACAAGAGCAAGACTCCATCTCAAAAAAAAAAAAAATTTCTACCTTAAAAACTTAAAAGAGACTTATTAAATAATATTTTGTTAGTATTTTCATTATTCTTCCTCATACTGTGTCCAATTGTGCATAGTTTTCACAATTGGAAAGATGATCTAAATATGATACAATCAGTCCCAGAACACAAGAATTAACAGGTAACCAGAATTCAATTATTAATCAGAATACCAATATAGGCATGAAAAAAATTTAATGTCTTTGAAAATATATATGTGTGTTATATATTTATCTCTGATGACTGAAGGCCCTACAGAAATGAGAAGATCTACATGGATGGTACACTGAGAATCCATAGAAGCATTTAGCTTTTCTCTAGTTCCTTCAGGATAGTACCCACGTTGTTTAAAAATTTTGAAATTTGTTAATTGTTGGCATTCTATCAAAGGAGAGCTGACACCCAACTAATTAATCAACTGAGTAAAGACGATCTAAATATGATGCAATCATTCCCAGAACACAACTCAGTATTCTAGAACCATTTCAGATTGTCTTTGGGTAGTGAGATTTTTTTTTTCTTTTTCTTTTTGCTATAAGGGGAAGGAAGGAAGGTACCTTGAGGGTACCTCTCTCTTTTGTTTTGTTTTCTATTTCTGCTCTTTTTTTCTTCTTTCTTTCTTTGAGTACACCCTGTCCTTTTCCTAACTTCTTCAATAATGCCTAAGATGAGCATTTATTGTTCCTTCACAAATGCATTTAAGACTATAAATTCTTATAATCCCAGCAGTTTGCGAGGCTGAGGCAGGCAGATCACTTGAGGTCAGGAGTTCAAGCCCAGCCTAGCCAACATGGTGAAACCCTGACTCTACCAAAAGGAATCAGCCAGGTGTGGTGATACTTGCCTGTAGTCCCAGCTACTCAGGAGGCTGAAATGGGAGAATCGCTTGAACCTGAGAGGTGGAGGTTGCAGTGAGCTGGGATCATGCCACTGTACTCCAGCCTGTCATCTTCAACAACAGTGAGACCCTGTTTCAAAAAAAAGAACTATAAATTCTTGCTCTTAAATTCCACTGTAATTCTTCTCTAACCCGTGAACTGTTTAAGAGTGTGGCTTTTAGTTTGCAAATATACAAAATTTTTAAATATTATCTTTTTTTTTTTGAGACAGGGTCTGGCTTGTCACGGAGGCTGGAATGAAGTGGTGCAATCACCACTCACTGCAACCTCCGCCTCCCAGGCTCAAGCAATCCTCCCACCTCTGTCTACCAAGTAGATGGGACTACAGGTGCACACCACCACACCTGGCTAATTTTTTCTATTTTTTTGTAAAGACAGGGTTTCACCATGTTGCCCAGGCTGGTCTTGAACTCCTGACCTCAAGTGATCCACCTGCCTTGGCCTCCCAAAGTGCTGGGATTACAGGCAAAGATTATATCTTATTGTGCTATGTGACATAGATTCTTTATAATTATAAAGACTTGCTTTGTTACCTGGTTCCAGTTAGTATGTATAAATATATCATATAAGCTTATTCTTTGTTGTGAGCAGAATATATCCATTATACTAGGCTTGTAAATTTTGTTTCTATAGTCTTGCTAATTTTTTTTCACAGCTCCAAACAGCCATTGAGTAGCCTTGCTAATTTTTGTCTGCATGATCTACCAGTATGAGAGGGGTTCTTTAAAGTTTCATCCTGATTTGTACACTTGTCAATTTTCCCCTTTTGTTGTCCATCATTTTTTTATTCATTAAGCAAATCCTTTTCTGAGTCCCTATGAATCAAGAACTGTTGTAGATGCTAGTGATTTAACAACGAAAAAAATATATATGCCCTTGCTTTCATGGATCTTACACTCTAGTGCAAAACACCCCAATCAGTGTGGCAAATAAATACTACCCTTTTCTGGGGGTCATGATGTGAAAAGATATGCCATTAGGTACCCACAGATTCATGATTATTAGAAACATAGTACTTTGTTCCTTTTGTCATCACATATTATCTTCCTTTATCTCTATTAATATTTATTGCTTTAAGCTCTATTTCATATATTAATATATCCATGCCAGTTTTCTCTATTTAACTATTTTACCTTTTTCCATCATGGTTATAATCTTTTGGTATCATTTATAATTTCAAAACCTCTCTTTTAATAGATGAATTTAACTCATTTACATTTATCGTATGTTGGATAGATCAAGATTTTTTTATTACTCTTTAATTGGTTTAAAATTATACCATTTATTTCTATTCCTTCAGTAAATAGCTATATTTTAAATGGGCTATATAAACTATGAATTTAAACAATATAATTATCCTTCCAAATGAGAAAATTGAAATACATTAAATTCAATCCTCTCCTTAGATATTTTTGTCTAGTATTTTAATTCCATTCTATTTTAGACATCCCAAAAGAAGTCATTTTTTAAAGCAGTCAATCTAAATATTTACCAACATTTTGTCAATTTCTTTCCTTACTTTTGTTTCTTGCATCCACAACTTCCTTCTAGGTTCAAATCATTCTTGATGAAGGTATAACCTTTGATAGTTTTCATGAAGGCATATATGCACTTAGCACTCTCACTCTCAGCATGTCTAAAAATGCTCGATTTTAGATATACTGAAAAATAGTCGTGTTTGGGCCAGGTGTGGTGGCTCATGCCTGTAATCCCAGTAATTTGGGAAGCCAAGGTAGGCAGACTGCTTGAGCACAGGAGCTCTAGACCAGCCCAGGAGTTCAAGACCAGTAAAACCTCATCTCTCCAAAAAAGTAAAAAAATTAGCCAGGCCCATTGGCATGTACCTGTAGTCCCAGCTACTTGGGAGGCTGAGGCATGGGAATCACTTGAGCCTGTGAGGCAGAGGTTGCAGTGAGCTGTGATCATGCACAACACTCTAGCCTGGGCAGAGAATAATAATAATAGCTGGGTTTGGAATTCTGGGTTTAGAATTTAGAATAACGCATTTCCTTCATTACATTAATGATATTTTCACTCATATTTCTTGTTGCTCAGGAGAAATCTAAGTCTAATTATTGTTTCTTTGTAGGCAAAATAATAGCAAATAAGTTTAAGAATGTGCTCTCTAGGACCATACTACCTGGTTTCAAATCCAATTCCACCAACAACTCATATTAGCCATTTTTTTTCTAATGATGCTTTGACATCTTAGGACCTTAAGGACCTAGAGAGTGACTGACCCTCTCTGGAATGGCTAACTGCTAGAGGTAGCAAACAACTTGCCTGTGAGCATGCCTCTCACATGCAAACCAACCAATCCCAGGTGTACACCCTGAACCACCACACACAGCTGATGATGCTTCCGTTACTGGATATCTCCTCAGAGCCAGGTACTAGACAACTACAGACCACCTCTCTGGCCTGCCAAGATTATTCAAACTATCCCATTCTAAATTTGTTCGGCTTGTCTACCCTGTCTCGCTCATTCCTTCCCACAAAAACCACAATAAAAGCGAGCTCTGGACCATGCTTTCACACTGCTCATGTTCCTCCTAAATGACCCTGGTACTTCCCCATGTGGCCTTGCATAGTGTGGTATGCCCATTCTTCCTTGGGACCTGTACATAATAAACTCTTTTTTCTTTCTTTTTTTTAGAGACAGGGTTTCACCATGTTGGCCAGGCTGGTCTCAAACTCCTGACCTCAGGTGATCCGCCTGCCTCAGCCTCCCAAAGTGCTGGGATTACAGGTGTGAGCCACCACGCCCAGCCATAAACTATTATTTCAAGGCAGTTGTCTCTGTGTCTGTCTTCTTACCATACCTGATTAAAATAAAATCCAGGTACATTTTAAAATGCTAGACATATGATAATGAGCTAGTTGATTAACGTCTCTGTGTCTCACTTTCCTTATCTATAAATGGCAATAATAAGGGAACTACTGTAAAGGGTTGTTACAAATATTACATGAGTTAATATATGTAAAACACATAGAATATTGTCTATTCCAAATTAAATGTTCAATAAATGTTACTTATCATTGGTATCAATATTATATTCTATCTGGCAGTTTTAAGATCTTCACTTTATTTTTGACGTTCTTATAATTCTCTACTTTATTTCTGCATATGGGTTTGTTTTTATATAACCCACTCAAAATTTGGTATGCTCCTTCAATCTTAGAACTCACCTTTTTCTTCAAGTCTGCAATATTCTTAACAATTATCATTTTGACCATAATTCAACTTTTACCTTCTGGTACTTACGTTAGACATATGCTAGATTTTTAAAGTCTAACCTTCAAATCTCAACTTCTTCCATTTTTTTCTATCTCTAATAATCTGTAATGCATTACAGATTATTTCCCCAAATCTATCTTCCAATTCATTAATCCTCTATTTAGTTGTGTTTAGACTATCATTGAATCCATCCATTGAGTATTTCATTAACTTTTTATTTCTAAAATTTCCAGTTGACTCACTTTCACACTTGCCTGCTTTTTTACATATAGTTGTTGTATTAAGTGCAGATTTTTTTTTTTAATAACCACAAATTATTCCTTTTCCTATAACCATGTTCTTTGGTAGTTCCCTCCCATAGTGACTTTCAAATGGTCTTATGAGTAACTTTGGCCACAGGACAATGGAAACATAATGCAAGCTGAGACTTGGGCAGTAGATGCATGTCAAGGCTTCTCTCCTGCTGCTCTTGAGAACCGTGTGACCAGCACCATGTAAAGATGCCTAGCTTAGTCTGCTGGGTCACATCAGAAATGTCCAATATCCCCATTAATGAAGCCAGCAAGTATCAACTGACAGCCAGCACCAGCCACCAGGCATGTGAAGCCACATTAAACTACCCAGCCCCTAGCTGACCCTACGAATCCATATTCAACCCTTAGACTGCAAGCAATAATAAATGTCTGTTTTAGCAGGTAGCATTTGAGTTGGTTTATAATGCCTCAAAAAGCTGACGTGTCTGTTTTTTTTTTTTTTTTGAAAGAAAGAGAGAAAAGAAGATAGAAAGAGCAAAAGAAAGAAAAAAAAGAATGAAAGAGAGAAAGAAAAAGGAAGAGAAAGAGGGAGAGAGAACGGGATTCTTGTTTTATTGCCCAGGCTAGAATGCAGTCTAAAAATGGGTATTAAAAACCTCTTTTATGCCAATAATTGTGCTTAACAATGGAGACAGGAAGGAATAGGGGATGAAAA
>CAUYQU010090450.1:0-46128 GCA_963574635.1 Cheracebus regulus
GAGAGGCCGGAGCCGGGGGAGGGCCCGCCCCCCCCCCCCCCCCCCCCCCCCCCCCCCCCCCCCCCCCCCCCGGGGGCCCGCCCGGGGGGGCGCCGCCGCCCCCCCACCGGGCCCCCCGCCCCCCCCCCGGGGCGCGGCCGCCCGCGCCGGGGGCGCGGGGGGGGGGGGGGGGGGGGGGGGGGGGGGGGGGGGGGGGGGGGGGGGGCGGGCCCTCCCCCGGCTCCGGCCTCTCCCTCCTCCCCCTCCTCCTCCCTCCCCTCCCTCCCGCGCTCCCCGCTCCCATTCATCCCGCCGCGGTATCGACCCGCGGCCGACCCCGCGCGGCCAGGCGCCCCTGCCCGCTGCCCTCTTCCCTCCCAGCCCTGCTTCCACGGAGCGCCTGGCACCGCCGGGCCCTGCCCCGGGGGAGGAAGAACCGGGGCCGGGGGCGGGAGCCAATCTTGTGCTCGCAAGCCTGGGTTCGGAGCCCAGCTGCCCAGGAAGGTGTCCGGATCTCCCTGAGCCTCAGTTTCCTCATCTGTAAAGCGGGTGGTGTTGGCTTCGTCCCCTCCTTGGAGAGAACAGCAGGAGAAGTGAGTTCGCCTGGAAGCTGGCGGGGTTTATTTTGCGTGGATACCACCGATCTTCCCAGTCACTCTAGGAGACGGGTCACATCCCCGTTTTACAAATGAGGAAACTAAGTCAGAGAGGGGAGACGGTAGGGAGGGACAACTTAGAGAGGGACATACAGTAAGCAGGTGGCCCAGGAGGACCCCAGAACCCGGCTGGAGGTGTGTGTCTGGAGGGGTGCCTGCAGAAGGGGAGGGACAGGTGCAGCGGGAGGCCAGCGCTGGCACTTGCTGGGGTGCGGAGGTTTGGGAGGTCTTAGCGGAGTGGTGCTGACAGATCGCAGAGCTCTGGTGGAGGGAGGAGGGCGTCAGGTCAGGGCTCCCCAGCCCTCGCTGAGCCATTGGCTAGCGAGGCCAATGTGTTCCCCCTCTCCTGGTTGGAGAGGAAGAGTGGGGAGAGGCAGGGGAAGGAGAGGGATGCAAAGAGGAGAAGGGGAGGGTCTTTGCTCAGAGCCAGCCTGCCACCCTCTCCTTCCCTTGCACCAGGCTGCATTTGGGAGGGAGGCTCCAGGCTGGAGAGCAGGGGTCGTGAGTTCCAGTCCCAAGGCTCCACTAGGTGGTGTGTGACCTGGAGCAAGTCCCCGCCCCTCCCCAGGCCTCGTGCAAAGACGGTATTGGGTCTTATGTCCCCCAAGTCTCCTTTGGGCTCCCCTGTGCCTGCCAGCCACAGCCTTATGCATCTCAGATTCCCAGCACAGTTTTTTTTTTCCCAGAAAAAGTCTCACTCTGTCACCCAGGCTGGAGTGCAGCGGCGCCATCTCAGCTCACTGCAACCTCCATCTCCCAGGTTCAAGCCATTCTCCTGCCTCAGCCTCCCAAGTAGCTGAGATTACAGACGTGCACCACCACATTTGGCTATGTTTTTTGTATTTCAGTAGAGATGGGGTTTCACCATGTTGCCCAGGCTGGTCTCGAACTCCTGAGTTCAGGCAATCCGCCCACCTCAGCCTCCCAAAGTGCCGGGATTACAGGAGTGAGCCGCTGCACCAGCCCTCCGCACATCTTAATCCAGCACCTACTTTGTGCCAGGACCGTGCTGGGCACAGCAGATACAGCTGAGGACAAGACGGTCCCTGCCCCAGCTCTCTTGGAGCAAGATGGCTGTTAAGCAAACCGTTGTCTGCCCGTGCACCTGCACCTTGCGAGGCATTCAGGGGACTGATGGATATGTGCGCTGGGGCGGGTGGATCACCAGGGAAGTCTCCCAGAGTCAGTGACCTTTGAAGGTAGGACGTGGCAGGGGCCCGGAAGGGCAGCCCTCGCTGGTGAACGACATGCGCCAAAGCCCGAGTTCAAAAGGAACTCTGAGCATTGCAGACACGGAGAAAGGGCTGGTGCGCTGTAGGCAGAGAGTGCGGGAGGACAGGTGAGGAGGGTGAGGCCGGCAGGACCAGGCTGTGGTAGGCTTGGGTGCCGTGAAGGAGGTCACGCTTCGTCCTGAGGGCGGGGGAACACAGAAGGCACTGATCACGGAGGGACAGGGTCAAGTCCGACCCCTCAGCTGGAAGCCTGTGTCTTCTGTTCGCCCATGGGTGTTGCGTGCAGAAATTCTGCTTTGGAGGTCTGGCTGTGTTCTTGGCCTCTCTGAGCCTCAGTTTCCCATTGTGTAAAATGGAGATGATGACCTCCACTGCTGTAGTGGCTGTAGGTTTTGGTGGGGACAGCCCTGGGTTCAAGTCTTTCCTTACAAGCCATGAGACCTAGGGTGGTGTCCGACAAGTGGCTCAAAGGAGCTCTGTGTTCCCCTTCTCCCAGCTTTCCTGGCTCCCCAGATGGGATTCTAGAGTTGTCCTCGGGATCTAGAACAAGGTCTCCTTGGTGACAGGGGCGGAAGTGGGTAGCCCCTCCGCTGGCCTGATGGTGAGGAGAGGCGGGGCGGAGTGGGCTGGAGGCCAGCGCTGGGGGTCGCTATTCCTGCCTCTTCCCCTCTGGACTCCCCTTGCTGGCTGCAAGGGGACACAGAAAATGACAGAGAGACAAGCTGGCCTGTAGAGACTGGGGCTGCCTTATGTCCTGTGAAAACTGGTCCTACCCTGGCTTCTAGGGAGCACACTATATTCTATTCTTGATTTGGAAACGCACATTACAGATGAGTTCACTTTGTAAAGGTTCAGAGAACTGAACACCTGGGAGTATTTCTGTGTATGTCACATTTCAACAAAAAGTGCCACTGGGGGCCAGGCACGGTGGCTCATGCCTGTAATCCCAGCACTTTGGGAGGCCAAGGCGAGTGGATCACCTGAGGTCAGAAGTTCAAGATCAGCCTGGCCTACATGGTGAAACCCCGTCTCTACTAAAAACACAAAAATTAGCTGGGCCTGGTGCACACACCTGTAATCCCAGCTACTGGGGAAGCTGAGGCAGGAGAATCGCTTGAACCTGGGAGACAAAGGTTGCAGTGAGCTGAGATCACACCACTGCACTCCAGCCTGGGTGACAGAGCAAGATAAAATATGTGTATATATATGTGTATATATACACATATATATAAACGTATATATGTGTGTATATATAATAAATTAGCCAATTAGCCAGACATGGCGGCACACACCTGTAGTCCCAACTACTCGGGAGGTTGAGGTGGGAGGATCCCTTGAGCCAGGAAGATGGAGGTTGCAGTGAGCTGTGATCCAATCTGGGCGACAGAAACAGATGCTGCCTCAAAAAAAAAAAAGAAGAAAAAAAAAAGGCCTAACTAAAGGCGCACACGCGTCCTGCAGACACTCACCTAGATAGACATTTGTCAGCTTCACTGAAAACTCCGTGCGCGCCATGGCCCCTAGCTCACCACCGCAGCTCTGATCGCTGATACAGAGGTTTGCTCGGCAGAGTACCGGGAACAGTCTAGGAAGAGGCTGAGGCAGGAGTGTGGCCGGTGAGTGTGAGGAGTGGCCCAGCGTCCCACGTGGCTGGAAATCAGACACGGGGGTGCGGCGGGGGGAGGGGTGGAGAGGAGGAGAAAAACAGGAATGAGGATAGGAAGCGTGTGGTTGGCCGTGGCCTTGAGTGTCCTGCTAGGTAATGGGTTATTTAGGGCGGAGCAGCTCCTTGAAGTTCATCTTCCTCCTGCTCTCCTCTTCCTCCTCTCCTTCCCTCCTGACACTCCTCTGCTCACCCCCATGTGTCATGATGGCAGGTGGAATGTCAGATATTGACGGAGGGGACAAACGCAGGGCAGGAAGGAGGGGGTGCCATGGAAAACACATGGCTCCATGGCTGTATAGCCAGATAGGCAGGTCTTGTTTGAAATCCTGGCTCTATCTCAGCTGGAAGACCTGGCCCAGTCACCGATTTTCTGTGTGTCTCAGTGTTCCTAGGGCCAGGGAGAAGACCAGATGGTTGTGTGTTTTTGTTTTTTTTGAGGTGGAGTTTTGTTCTTGTTGCCCAGGCTGGAGTGCAGTGGCACAATCTCAACTCACTGCAACCTCTGCCTCCCAGGTTCAAGGATTCTCCAGCCTCAGCCTCCCAAGTAGCTGGGATTGCAAGCATGCACCGTCATGCCTGGCTAATTTTTTGTATTTTTAGTAGAGGAGGGGTTTCACCATGTAGGCCAGGTTGGTCTCAAACTCCTAACGGTATGTGATCCACCCACCTCAGCCTCCTAAAGTGCTGAAATTACAGGCATGGGCCACCATGCCCAGCAACCAGATGGTTGGGTTTTTTGTTTGTGTGTGTGTGTGTGTGTGTGTGTGTGTGTGTTTTGAGATGGAGTCTCTCTCTATCACCAGGCTGGAGTGCAGTGGTGTGATCTGGGCTCACTGCAACCTCTGCCTCCTGGGTTCAGGCGACTCTCCTGCCTCAGTCTTCTGAGTAGCTGGAACTACAGACACCCGCCACCACACCTGGCTCATTTTGTATTTTTAGTAGAGACAGGGTTTCACCATGTTGTTCAGGTTGATCTTGATCTCCTGACCTCATGATCCACCCGCCTCGGCCTCCCAAAGTGCTGGGATTAAAGGCATGAGGCACCGCACCCGGCCCTGTATTTTTTAGAGATGGGGGTCTCATTATGTTGCCCAGGCTGGTCTTGAACTCCTGACCTCATGATCCACCCACCTCAGCCTCCCAAAGTGCTGGGATTACAGTGTGAGCCACTGCGCCGGCCTAGTTAGGTTTTTCTAAGCAGGAAGACACGTGCACAGTTGCACACGCATCTCTGTATGTAAGTGTATGTGTGTTGTGACCATAATGGACACTACTGTTTTAAGGGCGAAGGGAAAGCTTCCCCTTCACTCTTGAATGTTTGCTGAAAAATCACCTCCCAAAAAGTCGGATTAATACAGAAAAAGCATACAAATTTCTTATTCCAGTGCACATGGGGAGAGTCAGCGCGATTGCCCCATATCCTGGTGGGGTACAGAAGCTTACATACCCTACTTCTTAGCGAAAGGGAGATGGGGAAGCATGGATGGCTTTAAGGAATAGTAAGTGATTTTTAGGGGAGTTCGATGGGCTGAACATCGACCAAGTCTGTTGAGCCTGCAGAGCGGACAATCGTTGGTGACAAAAGTCTATCCAGGTTCGTTGACAGACTTTGTCTTCCTTCCTGTGATGTGGGTTTAGTTACTGAAGACTCAGAGAAGGGAGCAGAGGTCTTTGTTTCCTTCCTTGGTAGGTCCGGACTCTAGGCAGATGAGGGAGCTGCAGCCTGTGCTTTGCGAGAGGTGGAAGATTGAGAGGCAGGAGCCGGGTGGGCAAATTGTTCTCCTTGGTGGGTCTGGCTGGTCTTTTTTTTTTTGAGACAGAATCTCAAACTGTCGCCCAGCCTGGGGTGCAATGACACAATCTTGGCTCACTGCGACTTCCGCCTCGTTGGTTCAAGCAATTCTCCTGCCTCAGCTTCCTGAGTAGCTGGGATTACAGGTGCGTGCCACCATGCCTGGCTAATTCTTTTTGTATTTTTAGTACAGACAGGGTTTCACTATGTTGGCCAGGCTGGTCTTGAACTCCTGACCTCGTGATTCACCCGCCTCCGCCTCCCAAAGTGCTGGGACCACAGGCGTGAGCCACCGCCCCCGGCCAGGTCTTTAAGCAGGCAGGGTAAAAGCCTCTTCTAGCATCTATTGATCTCTAAGGGCCTTTAATTCAAAACACTCATTATGCCAGGCAGCCATATTTGGGGAGAAAGTTCCCTGCCCGACTTTTCGGTGTCTACATAATGCTGAGTCTCATGTACAGATGAGTAAACATGAATAGCTGCATACACCCACAACCATATGTAATGTCCGCGTGCATGTGAGCATTTATGTGTGTGCACGTCTTTGTGGATGTTGGTATGTGCAGCTTGTGTGTGCCCGTGTCTGTTCATCTGTACGTGGTTTTCAGTGCACATCTGCGTGCGGGTGGACATTTCTGTTAATGTTTATAAGCACATGGAACGGGCATCTCTGTGGCTGTGAGGGTTGCACGGGTGAATGTGTATGTAATGGTTGTATGTACATCTGTTCATTTGATGTGTGTTTGCATGCATGAGTGCCACGCACAATCTCTGTGCACACCTTTGTGGTTTCTTTGTGTGTGCATGTGTGTAATTCCCCTTCACACATGTGTGCCCATTTGGGTATCTTACCCCGGGGCACATGAACATTTCTGTGGGTGCTTGTGCCTCTGTGCACATTCTGCGAGGTGCCCTGGGTGTGTACCAGGGCACACTCATTAGGGATCATGGCACACTGGCTGCCACACTACCTGCCACACTGCCTGCCACATTGCCTGCGTGGGGAGGAGTGTGCTTTTCCGGGTTTGCTAGAGGACAGAGAGATTGGGGCGGGGCTTGGCGGCTGGTTGCCTGGTGGGGGGTGCTGAGGGGGGAGGCAGAAGCCACCCAGCGCCACCCAGCTGCCCCTCACCCCGGCCTTCCCATCGCCCAACTGGGGTTCAGGAAGATGGCCTCCTTCTGCTCCGCAGAGGCCTCCAGGGCTGGAAGGGGCAGGAGCTGCCGCAGCCTCTGAGCTTCCAGAGCCGCGCTGCACTGCTGTGTCCACCGTGTGTTCCCCTCACACCTGCGCCTGGGCCCCTCTGCTGACAGCGCCATGCTCCGGTCGCCAGGCTGTGGATCTGGCTTCTATTGAGTTTTTGTCCATCTTACAGCCCTGGCTTCAAGGTGCAGGCTGGGCCTGGGCCAGGGCTGCCCTCTTCCGAAACTGGAGCTGCCCAGGCAAGCCAGACACACAAGCGCATTAGTCACTGAACACTTTGGGAGGCCAAGGCGGGCGGATCACCTGAGATCAGGAGTCCGAGACCAGCCTGGCCAGCATGGTGAAACCCTGTCTCTACTAAAAATACAAAAATTAGCCAAGCCTGGTGGCAGATGCCTGTAATCCCAGCTGCTCGGGAGGCTGAGGCAGGAGAATCGCTTGAACCCGGGAGGAGGAGGTTGCAGTGAGCTGAGATCACGCCACTGCACTCCAGCCTGGGCAACAGAAGAAGGCTTCGTCTCAAAAAATAAATTAATTAATTAAAAAGACGGGCACGGTGGCTCACACCTGTAATCCCAGCACTTTGGGAGGCTGAGGTGGGCGGATCACGAGGTCAAGAGATTGAGACCATCCTGGCTGACATGGTGAAACCCCGTCTCTACTAAAAATACAAAAATTAGCTGGGCACGGTGGCGCTCGCCTGTAGTCCCAGCTACTTGGGAGGCTGAGGCAAAAGAATCTCTTGAATCCGGGAGGTGGAGGTTACAGTGAGCCGAGATCGCGCCACTGCACTCCAGCCTGGGTGACAGAGCAAAACTTCGTCTCAAAACAAAAACGAACAAAAAAACCTCCCATTTACAAATCCGATCTTGTGAGACTGATTCACTACCACGAGAACAGTATAGGGGAAGCCACCCCCATGATTCAATTCTCTCCACCTGGTCCTGCCCTTAGCATGTGGAGATTATTACAGTTCAAGGTGAGATCTGGGTGAGGACGCGGCCAAGTCATATCAGTACCTCATCCAAAGTCTCCCAGCCAGAAGCGGGAACATCACACTGGCCCCCTCCTTCTCCCTCACGTTCCGCATTCAGTCTGTCTCCAAGAGATTGTACTTGGGGTGCTTCAAATTTCTTGGATTTAACTTTCCTTGAGTTTGGAAAAATTTCAGCCAAACTCCAAAATTCCCAAAATTTTCTGTTCTCCTTCCTGCTTGCTTTAATGAAACTCCAGTTATCCATCTATTAGGCTGCTTGGAGTCATCTTGTAGCTTACTGGTGCTCTTTCTTTGGTTTATTTTTCTCTGTTTCATTTTGGATACTTTTTACAGCTATGCTTTCAAGTTCACAAATCTTTTCTTTTGCCTTGTGTAATCTTCCATTAATCCCACTCAGTGTATTTTTCATCCCAGACTTTGTCATTTTTCAAGTCTAAAAGCTCAATTTGGATCTTTTAAATAAATTCCATGTTTCTATTTAACTTTTTGAGAATACGGAATGCTGTTACAGTAACTTTTTTGGTGGATGGGTGAGGGGGGACGGAGTCTCATTCTGTTGCCCAGGCTGGAGTGTGGTGGCATGCCCTCGGCTCACTGCAGTCTCCTCCTCTGAGGTTCAAGTGATTCTCCTCCATCAGCCTCCCCAGTATCTGAGATTACAGGCGCCCACTACCATGCCTGGCTAATTTTTGTATTTTTGGTAGAGATGGGGTTTCACTATGCTGGTCAGGCTGGTCTTGAACTCCTGACCTCAAGTGATCCAACCTCCTTGGCCTCCCAAAATGCTGGGATTACAGGTGTGATTATCACTGCATGCAGCCTAGGGTCCTTTTCTGCTAGTTCTAAATCTGTGACTGTTCTGGGTCAGTTTCAATGGATTGATTCTTCTCTTTGTTATGGATTACATTTTCCTGTTATGTTGCATGCCTGGTCACTTTTTATGGGATGTCAGACATTGTAAATTTTGGATATTTTTGCATTCTTACAAATCTTCTTGAGCTTTATTCTAGGGAGGAGTTAAGTTACTTGGGGACCAATTGATCCTTTTGAGTCTGTTTTTTGTTTTGAGACAGGCTCTCGCTGTTGCCCGGGCTGGAGTGCAGTGGTGTGATCATAGCTCACTGCAGCCTCAAACTCCTGGGCTCAAGCCATGCTCCCGCCTCAGCCTCCCAAGTAGCTGGCACTATAGGCATGTGCCACCATGCCCAGCTAAGTTTTTTTTATTTTTGTTTGTTTTTTTTTGAGACGGAGTCTCACTCTGTCACCAGGCTGGAGTGCAGTAGCACAGTCTCGGCTCACTGCAACTTCTGACTCCCTGGTTCAAGCAATTCTCCTGCCTCAGCCTCCTGAGTAGCTGGGATTACAGGCATGCACTACCACGCTCAGCTAATTTTTGTAGTTTTAGTAGAGATGGGAGTTTCACCATGTTGGCCAGGATGGTCTCGATCTCCTGACCTCGTGATCCGCCCACCTCAGCCTCCCAAAGTGCTGGGATTATAGGCGTGAGCCACCATGTCTGGCCCAGCTAAGTTTAATTTTTTTTTTTTTTTAATAGATGGGACCTTGCTATGTTGCCCAGGCTATGGTCTTGCTTGTGGTTTATCAGGTGGTCTTCAGTAGTGTTGGTATAGGGCTGGTTATTCCACACCTCCCGAGTGCTCTACCCAGTGCCCACTGAGTTACGTGTTTTCCCGTCTGGCTGATAGGAACAGGTGCTACTACCATCCCTGTGTAAGCTCCAGGCACTGTTCTCTCAAATCCCTTTTTCATTTTTCCTTGACATGGAGTCTCGCTCTGTCGCCCAGGCTGGAGTGCAATGGCGCAATCTCGGCTCACTGCAGCCTCTGCCTCCCGGGTTCAAGAGATTCTCCTGCCTCAGCCTTCTTGAGTAGCTGGAATTACAGGCATGCACCACCACACCCGGCTAACTTTTTGTATTTGAAGAAGAGATGAAGAGACGATGTTTCACCATGTTGTCCAGGCTGGTGTCGAACTCCTGACCCCAACAGATCTGCCTGCCTCGGCCTTCCAAAGTGCTGGGATTACAGGAGTGAGCCACCGCACCCGGCCTGTTCTCTCAAATTTTTTTCAGATAATTCCTTCTCCAGCCTCTTGAAAGCCACTATTTCATGTATTTTTTCTACATTTTTTGGTTGTTTCAAGGGGGATAGTAAATGTGGCCTATTGTTACTCCATATTGGCCAAAAGGAAAGTCAATCACTGGCCAGGGGCTGTGGCTTACGCCTGTAATCCCAGCACTTTGGGAGGCTGAGGAGGGCGGATCACCTGAGGTCAAGAGGAGTTCGAGACCAGCCTGACCAACATGGAGAAACCTCATCTCTACTAAAAATACAAAATTAGCCGGGCATGGTGGCGTATGCCTGCAATCCCAGCTACTCAGGAGGCTGAGGCAGGAGAATCCCTTGAACCTGGGAGGCGGAGGTTGCAGTGAGCCGAGATCACGCCATTGTACTCCAGCCTGGGCAACAAGAGCGAAACTCCATCTCAAAAAAGCTGGAATATGTCAACTTTTCTCCCACCTCCTGCCACTGACCCAGACCCCATTCCCTCTTGCCCGGATGATTCCTATGGCTACCCAGGATATGGCTCTGCTCCGTTCAAACCATTTTCCATGCAGCAGGAGCAGCCAGAGTGGATTAGGTTCGTGCAAAAGTAATGGCGGTTTGTGCAATTAAAAGTAATTACAGGCTGGACGTAGTGGTTCAGGCCTGTAATTCCCACACTTTGGGAGGCTGAAAAGGGGGGGTCACTTGAGGTCAGGAGTTAGAGCCAGGCGTGGTGGCTCATGCCTGTAATCTCAGCAGTTTGGGAGGCCGAGGTCAAGAGTTCAAGACCAGCCTGACCAACATGGTGAAACCTCGTCTCTACTAAAAATACAAAAATTAGCTGGGCGTGGTGGTACATGCCTGTAACCCCAGCTACTGGGGAGGCTGAGGCAGGAGAATCGCTTGAACCCAGGAGGCAGAGGTTAGTGAGCCGAGATCGCGCCACTGCACTCCAGCCCAGGCAACAGAGTGACTCTGCCTCAAAAATAAACAAACAAACAAATAAATATATATAACCACAAAAACCACAGTTAATAGATCTGACCAAGACTCTCCCCAGGTTCAAACCCCGGCTTCAAACCTTTTGCTCCTTATAGTTTTCTTTAAAACTCTTTTCTGTGGCTCATTGGGTCTCACTAGAGCCAAGAAACCGAACGGCTAGGAATTTTTCCAGTGGAACATTGTTTCTGCAAGGCCTTTGCTGCTGCGGCTGCTCCTCCAGGAGCTCCTGCCTCCCTCTTCTCTTCCCCGCCTCGAGGCCTCAGCATGACAGAGGCTGCTGCAGCTGCCCTCTCACCTCGCAGGTAGAGGAAGGGGCCTCGGTCCTCTGCAAGCCTGCCCTGAGTGCTCCGGATGGTTCTGTCACTTGGATTGGACCTCCCCAAGGGCAAGACCCTGCCTGGTTCACCCTGGCTGCTCATGCAGAGGCCTGCCTGACATAGCTGTTGAATGAATGAATGAATGAATGAATGAATGAATGAATCGAATAGAATAATGGATAAAGTCCAACAGGGAGGGGTAGCCTAAAGGGGATCGAGGCCAGGACTGTGGGCCAACAGACCCTACCCTCCTCTGAGTCCCCCAGCTTGCTGTGGGCTTCTGGTTGGTTACTGCTCTGAAGGTCTGTTTTGTGCATGACAAAGTAGTCTCCAGGGCATCTGGCTCCAGCTGCCACACACTCCCCCATTTCCACAGCCACATGGAGGGAATCACAGTCATGCTGAGCCCATCCTCCTCGGGTGACTGATGGAGAAACTGAAACTCAGGGGTGGGGTGGCTGTGGGTGAGGGAAGAGCTAGACCCAGGGTCGCTGAGCGCTGGAGGCCCGCAGGCAAGGAGTGTGTCAAGGAAGGAGTCCCCCATGCCCCGTGTGCTGGCAGGGTGGGCTCTTGGGCTGGCCAGGGCCCTCGGGAGTTGGGGTCAGCACTTCTCCTGCCCGGCCCTTCCCCAGGATTCAGAGTCCACCAAGAGGGAGGAAGAAGAGAAGCGTTGCTCTGAATGGGTCACCTATCCAACTGGGGGAGAAAATGGCAGCGGGGAGCTCAAGGTCAGCCCGAGGTCAGACTCTGTCCAGCTTAATTATTCATTAACCAGGCGAGTACCGGCACTGAGTTAATGACCAGCACCAGGCTGGGGCCAGCTCCTCCTGGAGGGTGGGTGTGACCTGCAACGGCAGGGCAGACTGCACCTGAGTAGTCAGTGGAGCAGTTCTTCCTCTCTCCCTTTGTCACTCCCTCCTTCCTTCCTTCCTTCCCTCCTTCCCTTCTCACCCTGTGCCTGGCAATTAGCAGGGCAGATGGGCAGGGGACAGGGGTGGGGCAACAGGGACAAGGACAGCTTGAAGTGGTCTGTGTGTGGCAGGGATGGCACAGGGGTCTGAGGGAGGCCAGAGGAGACCCCTGGGCAGCGTGGGTGACATCAGCACAGCTGGTGGAGGGGAGATGTCCTGCGGAGCCCCAAAGGGCCGGAGCAGCTGGCCCACATGGCCCTGGTTTGGTGCCATCAGGGTCCTCGGCAGGCTCCCAGCCCACTCCAGGCCGGCTCACCTTGGGCGGCACCTTGGCTCCTCCGGGCTGTTACCATCAAGACAAATTCTATCCTTGCTTCCCTTTCGTCGAGGCTCCCTGCGGACTGCCTCCAATGACCTGGCCACCAGGCCAACTCATTTGCCACACCTGGCTGTCCTGCAGGGTTTGTGGCCTGGTGGCTGAGGACTGGTCCCTGGAGAGGACAGTCCCCAGAGGACGGTCCCAGAGGGGTTCAGGGACAGGGAGGCTCCAAGGAACGGCTGGTGGTCCTGTCCTGGCACTTAGATGGGACAGCCTGGGCTTGGGGGCCCTGAGGTGCACACAGGCATGGTAGGGTGTGAGGGGCGAGTGAGGCGGCTTGGATGGGGATGAGTTTTCAGGGTGAGCAGGGTAGGAAGGAGACAGGGAAAAAGCTAGACTCAGCCCCAGAGGACAGGGGCTGAGGCCGGGACCACTATGGTGGGGCTGTGGGGACAGGATATCTCTTGGGAAGGTGGTGTGACCCCTGACAGCCAGGTCCCCAGCCTGGGGGGCCAATCTGGATCCTGACCGGGTGGACCCTGAATTGAGGCCCCTACTCAGGTCAGAACCCTCGAGAAACCAAAGGGAGAGGGGAGCGGGAGGGGCTTTGGGCTGCGGGGCCCGGAGGATGGGTGGTGGGGCTGAGGCTGGAAGGCCTGACCCCAGCCTGGCTGGGGTTGCCCCGGCAGGGGCGGAAGCTGCCACCGCAGCCTTGGGCCAGCCCCACCTCTCCCAACAAAACCCCGGCGAGAAGAGGGCGTGTTTGTTCAGGCTTCGGGCGGGTGGGGGGCAGGAAGCGGAGTTTCAAAGCCGCTTCACTCTTTGTTACCCCCTCTCTAGCTCCACCTCCCGCCCCAGGCTGCATTCCAGAACCGGAGGGGGTCCTGCCCTGGGAGAAATCCACTTAGCCAGAGGCTCAGGTTACAGCCCAGCTGCCGGCGAGGCCCGGGCCTTCCCAGCCTGACACCGAGGGCCGCCCGGACTTTCCCAACTTCTGGCCCCGATCCCGGCCCACCCTCTCCCCACCCTGGAACCTCCTCCCGGACCCTGGGCCTTCGGAAGGAGGAGGAAGGATCTGGGAGGAGAGAAAGGGGAGGCCCCAGCGCCATCCTCTGTAGCTGATGGGGGTGGGGTTTGGGTTGTTTTTCTGGAAAGGAGCAGGGACTGTTGTTTTCCGCCCCGAATCTGACCTCAGACCAAAGCTTGCCAGGAGATGCCTGTTTTGAAGGAGGTGGGCTGCAGGGTGGGGGATTCTTTCTCTCCTCGTAGGCCAGAGTATCTTCTCTTATTTTTAGTACTTTTTCTTTTTAGTACTTTCTTGACGTCTATTTTACATTTGGTAAAATGCCCCAATCTTCAGCATATAGTCCACAGTTTCTTACATTTTTGTTGGCGAGACAAGCGATGGTTCCCTCTTGCCCCTCCCAGTCACACACACGCCCCAGAGGGACCCGCCAGCCTGACCTCCATCACCACTGGCACTTTCGCCGTTTCACTCAATTGGAATCAGAGCACGTGCTCTGCCACGCTTGGCTTCTTCCGCCCAGCGTACTATTTGGAACCCGCCCCTGTCCACGCGTGTCTCCGAAGCCTCCCCTGCCATTGCTCAGCAGTATTTCTCTGTCTGCTCATCCCCTGCTGGTGGCCAAGCTCCTTGCTGCGGGTCCTGGGCGCTGATGCGTGAAGCTGCTGTGTACCTGTCTTTGGGGAGAGGCAGGGACCGATGTGACTTTCTATTCCCCGATGCCCATCAGGAGCAGGCATTGACGCACGGCCCTGGCCCAGGCTGTTCCCTCAGCCGGGAGCCACTCTGCCCAGTCCTGTGAGTGACTGGCTCCTTCTCAGCATTCAGGTCTCAGCCTACCCGTCACCTCCTCAGAGATGCCCTCCCTGACCACCTGGTCTCAGGGCATCTCCCACCTCTTCACCCCAGCTCTTGTTCTTTGGTTCTGTTGTCACAGTGTTACAGGACCGGGGTCCCGATCCAGACCCCAAGAGAGGGTTCTTGGATCTCGGGCAAGAAAGAATTCAGGGCGAGTCTATAGAGGAAAGTGAAATCAAGTTTATGAGGAAAGTAAAGGAATAAAAGAATGGCCTGGCTGGCGGCGGCTTATGCCTGTCATCTGAGCACTTTGGGAGGCTGGGGCGGGTGGATCACCTGAGGTCAGGAGTTTGAGACCAGACTGGTAAAACCTCGTCTCCATTAAAAATATAAAAATGTTAGCTTGCTGTGGTGGCTAATGCCTGTAGTCCCAGCTATTTGGGAGACTGAAGCAGCAGAATCACTTGAACCTGGGAGGCGGAGGTTGCAGTGAGCCGAGATCACACCACTGCACTCCAGCCTGGGCAACATAGCAAGACTCATCAAAAAAAAATTTTAAAAAAGGGGCTGGGTGCAGGGGCTCACGCCTGTAATCCCAGCACTTTGGGAGGCTGAGGCAGGTGGGCCACCTGAGGTCAGGAGTTCAAGACCAGCCTGGTCAACATGGTGAAACCCTGTTTCTACTAAAAATATAAAAACTAGCCCGTCATGGTGGCCCACACCTGTAATGCCAGCTACCCGGGAGGTTGAGGCTGGAGAATTGCTTGAGCCCAGAAGGCAGAGGTTGCAGTGAGCTGACATTGTGCCACTGCACTCCAGCCTGTTCCACAGAGCAAGACCTAGTCTCAAAAAAATAAACAGCAACAACAACAACAACAAAAACCCAAAAAACAAACAAACAAAAGATTGAGTGGAGGATAAGGACAGGGCCAGCCTTGCCTTCACTCCTGCCTCAACCTGAGCGGCTCAGCCTCCATCCATTTTAGGCATAGAGGTGTACAGGAAAAGACATCCAAAGAAGCAGATTTGGAAACCACTGCTGTGGGGAATGGGGAGCCACGGAGGGTTTCAGGAGGGGAGTGATACGGAGGGGGCCAGCAGTGGCAATCTTGCCGGGCTGGCAGAAAGGCGGTTTCGCCATCAGCCTGTTATGGGCTTGGAAGCTGGAGCGCTTATTTGCAAGACTGCTATATGCCTGGGCACGGAACAGGGAAAGACAAGGGCCAGGGAGCTGGGCAGGTTCAGTAAGAGTAAGTAACTGCAGGGAGCAGCAGGCCCGGCTCTCACCTGGGCCATGGGCCCCAGCAAAAGGCATTCATGCTAAAAGCAAACAGGTGCACCGGGCATGGTGGCTCGCGCTTGTAATCCCAGCACTTTGGGAGGACAAAGCAGGTGGATCACCTGAGGTCAGGAGTTCGAGACCAGCCTGGCCAACATGGTGAAACCCTGCCTCTACTAAAAATACAAAAAGTAGCCTGGCACGGTGGCGGGTGCCTGTAATCCCAGCTACTCAGGAACCTGAGGCAAAAGAATCGCTTGAACCTGGGAGGTGGAGGTTGCAGTGAGCTGAGACTGTGCCATTGCACTCCAGCTTGGGGAATAAGAGCAAGGCTTTGTCTCAAAAAAAACAAAGCAAACATGTGGACAGTGTGCCTCCAGCAAGGGTACTTGGAGTATGAGAGGACCCTGCTCCTGGGCTCCAAGGGCTCCTGGGGTTGGGCACCATTTGCTGAGGCACAGAGGACCAGGGAGGGAAAGGGAGGTGGTCTGGGTCAGCCACACGGCTGGGTAGAGGCAGAGACGGATGAGAGGCCCATGTCCAAATTCCAGGCAGAGCTGCCTTCTTTCACACGACTCTTCCCCAAACACTGCTCTCTGCTGGCCTCAAAGAGCCAGGCTGGTGTGATCTCCCTACCGGCTCCTCCTCTCTCTACCTGCTGGCTGTCACCAGGCAGGGGTGTGGGGCGGAGGCAGGGTGAGTGTGCCCTGTGTATGCTGTCCTTGTCCCTTTGCTAGGATCTCTGGGGGTGGAGATGTGTCCATAACATTCTGGGCACCTTCAGGTGTTGACTGAGCCTTCACATGTGCAAGGAGTGACCTCATCAGGTGGGGATACCTGGGGGTCAAGACAGGCTGGCTCCTATGGCTGACACCCTTGAGGAAAGCTACAGGCCAGTGCTGTAACGGGATGCTGGCCATGTGGGAGGGAGCACGGAGGGCAGGGGAGGAGGGGAGCAAGAAAGGAGAGGAGAAGCAGGGTCTCAAGCTTTCCTCGGGAGCGCACATGCCCAGGCCTTGCGGCAGGTGAGGACAGGGCTCCTGGGAGAGTCAGGCTGGCAGAGTACAGATGAGTTCCACAGGGCTGGGTCCTCGGGGTCCCAGAGAGGCTGCCGTGAGCCGAAGTCCACAGCTGGCCAACCCTGGCCATGCTCACTTTCTGCTCCAGGGCAGAGCTTCTCACACTGCAGGGGGTGCTTCAGAATCCTGGGGGTTGGGAAGGAGGTGGAAAGAGCTTGCTTAAAAGAGTCTCTGGCCCCATACCCAGTGGTTCCAGTTTGGCCAGTTTGTGGGTGGGACCCGGGAATCTGCATTTCAACACCCATCCTGTATTCATTCCCCAGGGCTGCTGTAAGGAATAATTACAAACTTGGCAGCTTGAGACAAGTTCTGGAGGGTGAAAAAATCCAAACTGAGTTCAGGGCTGGTTTTCTCTGGAAGACCCAAGGGGAGAAGCCACTCCTTGTCACTGCCAGCATTTCTTGGCTAGTGGCTGTGTCACTCTAATCTCTGCCTCCACCTTCACGTCAGCCTTTCCTCCTCCAAATCAAATCTTCATCGGCCTTCCTCTAATATGGACACTGATTACATTTAGAACCCACCCAGATAACCTGGTTATCCAGGATGACCTTCCCACCTCAAGGCCCTTAATTTAATCACAACTGCCAAGTCCCTTGTACAGGTGACATTGCAGGTTCCAGCTGTCATGACCTGGATAGCTTCAGATTCTGTTACTCAGCCTACCCTATGTCCCCCAGGTGAGTCCAGTGTGGAGGGTACAGACACTCTCCTGGGAAACTGTTATGTGTAAAATTTTTCTTTTTGGTGCTACAAAGAAAAATTAGTACTGGGACAAAGGATCTCTCAGCAAAGCAATTCTTTTTGCTTCCTGCAGAAAGGGTACCCCGTTAGCAATCTCACCATGAGAGTACACTGAACAAAGGAAAGCAGACATATTTATTCCTCACGCATTTGGGGTTGTCCTTACCACTGTGTCTGATCTCCGTTGGCTGGAGCCAGACCTCACAATCTAAACTAAAACTAGATTGGCTAATAGCTTGAAACTTTTCTAAACAGGTAAAAGCAATGGAGAGCAAAAACAGGAAGTCCAAATAAGGAAGGGGCACAGGCTGCAAGCTGGGACATGCCTGTGAGCACGTCCAGCACAGATATCTTGGTTAAAGTACAAAGACATAGAATGTACTACGTGCCTAACAGCTACATAGGACAGGGCTTACCAAAGAGCTGCTAGCAAAAAGCAAGAAGGCTTTTGAAGAAAGTATTTAAAACAAACTTTTTTTATTTCTAACATTTATGAATTTTTCTTAAACAAGAAAGGAAACTTTGAAGGGAAATTTTCCACTTCCCACAGAAACTCAGGTCAGAAGGTTTATTTAACTGATGGCTGCTGTTTTGAGATTCTCTGAGCTTAGATACATGGGGCACATTCAGCATCCGTTGAATAAACCAAGGAGCACCCACTCCAGCACAGCCTGGCCCTGTGCTTGCTGGACACGCAGACACCAGGGAGAGGTGGACACAGCTCCTCACACTCTAAGCCCGGTTGGGGGAGCGCTCAGGCTCCAAGCCCCTGTCCCTGTCCCTGCGGTGAATGATCTTTTCCAAACAAGAACGAAACATCCTCCTTTTTTTACCCCCTTTTTGAGATGAGGTCTTGTTCTGTTGCCCACGCTAGAGTGCAGTGGTACAATCACAGCGCACTGCAGCTTCAACTTCCCAGGCTGCACGGATTCTCTGACCTGAGACTCCCAAGTAGCTGTGTTTTTTTGTACAGGTTGCTGCAGGGCACCAACAGAAAGGGCATGAGGGGTGGCTTTCAGGGTCTACATTAGACCCTGTTGCTGCACCTGCCTGGCACATAGTAGGTCTCAACAAATAAGTGCTGCATAGATTAGTAAGGTGCATGGGAGGCGTCACTGGGGCTGTGTTTTCCCCTCCTCTCCCCTCCCCTCCCCTTTTCTTTTCTTTTGTTTTCTGTTTGAGACAGAGTCTTGCTCTGTTGTCCAGGCTGGCGTGAAGTGGCTGGACCTCAGCTTAACTACAGCCTCCTCCCAGGTTTAAGCAATTCTCCTGCCTCAGCCCCCAGAATAGCTGGGATTACAGGTGTGTGCCACCACATGCAGCTAATTTTTGTATTTTTAGTAGAGACCATGTTGGCCAGGCTGGTCTCGAACTCCCGACCTCGAGTGATTCACTCGCCTTAGCCTCCCAAAGTGTTGCAATTACAGGCGTGAGCCACCGTGCCTGGCTTGTTTTCATTTTTTTTGACACTGTTTCTCTCTGTTGCCCAGGCTGAAGTGCAGTGGTGAGATCTCGCCTCACTGCAAACTTGGCCTCTCAGGGTCAAGCGATTCTCATGCCTCAGCCTCCCGAGTAGCTGGGATTACAGATGCGTATCACCACATCCAGGCTAATTTTTGTATTTTTAGTAGAGACAGGGTTTCACCATGATGGCCAGGCTTGTCTTGAACTCCTGGCCTCAAGTAATCGGCCGCCTCGGCCTCCCAAAGTGTTGGCATTACAGGCGTGAGCCACTGCGCCTGGCCTGGGGCTGCAGTCTCAATCACTGGTGTCTTTGAGAAACTGACAAAACCTTTGGATTCTCCCCAGACAAATGCACCCCAAATGTGACACAGAATTTCAGGACCCCCCAACCTGAGGTCTTCCACAGAGCGCAGCTTAAGATCTGTTTGTCTGAGGGAGAGGGGGCCCTGAGATCTCCGGGGGGAAGGTGTTGCTAAGCGGGGTACGTGGAGCCCAACCACCCCCTCAGCGGGCTGGCGAAGCGGGGGGGCAGGGGGAGAGTGGGTGGTGAATGAGCCCCTTTTCTTGTACTCTCTGCTCCAGAAGGAAAGGGGGCGAGTAGGAGGTGATGGGGCGGGAACATAGGAGGAAAGACTCCCAGGCAGCTGGCGGGACGGGAACCGGAGGACAGGGGCGCGGAGGGGAGGCTCAGCCCCGCGGAGGGACCCGGAACGAGAGCAGCGGGGCCTGCGGGGAGAGAGCAGGGCCGGGGCCCCCAGGAGCGCCGAGTTGCCCAGGCCGCCGCCCAGCTCCGGGCATCCGCGCGCGGCTTCCCGGCGGAGGCGGGGCCTGCGGAAAGGTGGCACCTGCACCGAGTGCCTGCGCGCAGCCGGCCGGGAGGGGCGCGATGTGGGGTTAGGGTGGGGGAAAATGGGGAGCCCTGGAGGGGACGCAAGGGCGGCCGGCGCGGCCCGGGCCAGGGAAACATCCTCCCGGGGGCCTCGCTGCTCCGAGGGGCGCCCCGCCTGAGCTTCTGGGATCCGCGCGCCCTGGCCGGGGCTCTCTTGGGGGTCGCCTCACCAGCTTTCCGCCCCAGAAGGCGAGTGGACCACCCCCTACCGGCCTTCCTGAATCCCCGAGTCTGGCCCCTCTCTCTGGCCATCCGCCCCTAAGACCCGGGTATGGATGGAGCCCGCCTGGGGCAGTCGCAGGGGGCCTGCCACTTGCTTCTACCCCCTCCTTCCCTCGCGGTCCACCAGGTCCTACCAGCTCTCGTGGGATTGGGCTGGTGTCTCCTGCACCCAATCAGGTGGCGGGCACCGCACTGTGTCACTCCCCTGCTCCCGGACCATCTGTGGCTCCCTATTACCACCTCTGCATTCTGGTTTCCACCCTTGAGTCGGGCCCAACACCACGGGTAGGCCGGGGTGTCCACCTCTCCAGCATCGGGAGTTCCTCCTGTCTGGTTGGGCCGCGGGTTGAGGAGCTCTGCACCAGGCACCTGCCTACCCCGTGAGCCATCTTCTTCTGTTCCAGGTCCTGGGCCTTGCCCTGGGCCCCGGAAGGCACCTGGGCTGAAGCAGAAACAGTCCCTGCCCTTTGGGAACTCAGGCCCTGGCAGGCAGAGTGGAGCTGCCCAGGGAGGAGGGTAAGAGCTGGACCCTGGGGTCCAGTCAGTGGCGTTGGGTTTAAACTCCGCCCTTCCACCTCCTGGCTGGGCGTGTCCTTGGGCAAGTTACACTTGGAACCTCAGCTTGCGCAGCTGTCAAATGGGAATAGGATAGCAGTCAGTGCAACCTTCTGGGGCTTACCTGGGAAGGTTTAAGGAGGTAACACTGGCTGTGCACGGTGGCTCACGCCGGTAATCCCAGCACTTTGGGTAGGCCAAGGCAGGCGGATCACCTTAGGTTAAGAGTTCAAGACCAGCCTGACCAACTCATGGAGACACCCCTTCTCTACTGAAAATTCAAAAAATGAGCCGGGCGTGGTGGCGTATGCCTGTAATCCCAGGTACTTGGGAGGCTTTGGCAGGAGAATCGCTGGACCCCAGGAAGCAGAGGTTGTGGTGAACTGAGATCGAGCCATTGCACTCCAGCCTGGGAAACGAGCAAAACACAAGAGTAGCTCTTGGCATCAGCTTCCAGCATGGAAGGAAGCGCCAGGACAGAGATTGGTCAAGAACTGAGGGTTCATTCGGAGTCCTTAGAATCGATGCCTTTGAAGGGCAGACTCCTCAGCAGCCCTGCAGGCATCATGAGAGGATGACCTGATGCTCTAACCCCCTCCTGTCAGACCACCATCATTCCAGCATCACCACGTGTGTGGAGCCCCTGTCCATGTCGGGAAAGTTTGCTAGGAAGGCTATAAAAGAAGTCCACAAATAACTGGAGCCCAGTGCGTGAACAGAGAGCCTGCCTCAGCTGAGAAGGCTGAGCTAACTGTCCAGGGGGCAGGGGATGTGGGCCGGGGCTGGTGGGTGTATCATGGCACTCCAGGAACAAACACATCCAAAGGTCGAAAGCATGATTTCCACAAGGACACATACACACACAGACCAACCAGGGTCAAGGCTCCACTTCTCCTTTCTTTTCTTTTTTTTTTTCTGAGATGGAATCTCTCTGTCGCCAGGCTGAATTGCAGTGGCGTGATCTTAACTTGCCGCAACCTCCAACTCCCCGGGTCAAGTGATTCTCCTGACTTAGCCTCCTGAGTAGCTGGGATTACAGGCGTGCGCCACCATGCCCAGCTAATTTTTGTATTTTTAGTAGAGATGGGGTTTCACCGTGTTGGTCAGCATGGTCTCGATCTCCTGGCCTCATGATCTGCCTTCCTTTAGCAGCCTTCCAGTTCTCCTTTCATGGGTCCTGGTGGTGCCTGGTCGCTTGCCTCTGGAGACAGTAGCCCGGGCAGTCACCACCTTCGGGCAGGCTGGGACGGGGTCTCCTCTGAGCCCAGCAAAGCGGCAGGCAGGACATGCTATTGCCTCCTGGGAGGGTTGGCCTTGCAGAGCCCGGGAAGGGGCAGACCAGGGAGGGAGGGAGGCCTGTCACTAAGGACTCTTCCAGAGATGGCTCAGGCCGTTGCAGATCTTAGGGCCCCATGAGATCCTGGGCTTCTCAGAGAAAGGTTTGTAGCAAGTGGGGAAGCGACAGGGCAGCCAGGAACAGCCTGTGCTCACTGCTGTGTGTTTCCCACTCCCTGGAACCTGATTCTGGCTCTGTCTCTGAGCCAATGGCTTGCTCCGGGATTTGAGCCCTGGAACTCTCAGCCAATCATAAAGTGACAGTTCACACCGAGTTGGCACTTACTGCGTGCCATGAGCTCGAAGGGATTGTCTCCCAGCAATCCTAGGGAGTTGGTACTTATTATATTCCTTTCTATGAATGAGGAGACTGAGAGGCAGGGCCTGAGCTCCTGGACACGCAGTCACTGGTGAAGCTGGGATTCGGAGCCAGCCCTGCCAGACACCCAGGTCTGAGCTCTTAACTGTGAGCTGCGACCCACTCCAAAGTGGACCCAAGAGGCCTGCAGCAAGGAGTGGGCAGTGGTGAGAAGCCCGCTCCAGTTGCCAGGCTTTCTCTGGTAATGTGCCCATTTTACAGATGAGCAACCAGAGTCTGGCTTTGGTGACTTGCCCAAGGCCGCACTGCTCAGGAATGGAATCCATAAAAAACAAAAAAGGCCAGGCGCCGACAGCTCATGCCTCTAATCCCAGCACTTTGGGAGGCTGAGGCAGGCGGATCACCTGACGTCGGAAGTTCAAGACCAGCCTGACCAACATGGAGAAACCCTGTCTTTACTAAAAACACAAAAATTAGCCAGCATGGTGGCTCATGTCTGTAATCCCAGCTACTCAAGAGGCTGAGGTCAGAGAGGAGCTTGAACCCAGGAGGCAGAGGTTGCAGTGAGCCAAGATCGCACCATTGCATTCCAGCCTGGGCAACAAGAGCAAAACTCCATCTCAGAAAAAAAGAAAAAAAAAAAATCTGAGCAGATAGGAGCTGCAAGGGGTCTCAGAGCTCTTCTAATCAAAGCTAATTTTTCAGTCAGGGAGACTGTGGTCCAAGAGCAGTCCCATTGAGCAGAAATGGAAGGTGGATTGGGGAGAGAAACAGCTCAATAAAAGAGTCCCTGGCCCTGTGGAGGGGAAGATGAGGGCAGAGTGTGGAGAGCGGAGGGCTCTTCAGACAGAGGGCACTTCTGTTTCCGTCCCAGCTCATGGGGTGTGCCTTGGTAACCAGGAGAGAAGACCTTTCCTTGGCCCCTGTTTCCCTTCCTTCTCCCCATTCCTCTTCTTCTGCTCCAACAACCAGGAGAAGTGCAAGGCGGAAGCCCTGACGCTTCTTGGTTTGCATCTGCAGAATAGGGGTGCCCGCCCCGAAGTCCCTCAGTCTAGGGTGCTGGGAGCCCAGTGCTCTGATAAAGTGAGGCTGACGTTTCATGCATTCATTCTACTGAGATGCCAGGCCAGCCCTGCACTAGGGACTGGGGTGCAGCTGTGAATGGAGACCCACACCTGCCTTGTGGAGTGCCTGGTGAGAAGGTCTAGTTCTCAGCCTGAGAGTCAAGTGTTGGAGTCTTATTCGCACCACGTGGCTCTGTCAGACCCATGATGTTTCTGGAAGGAGGAGGGAGGAAAAAAGGGGTGTGGAGAAAGGATCACTCAAGGGCACTGATTTTAATGTTCACTTTTAATGTTCAATTTAATCTTCTGGGATCTCGCATACCTATGATTTTCAGTGCCTTAAAATACCACTGCTAATAGACTCATAGCGCTGTGTCTTTCAGGGGACCATTCACTCAAGTATCACAGATGCTCTGCGAGCATTCATTCATCAGGCCCCAAGTAAATAGTTATCATTGGCTGAAAATATATTTATTGCAACCCATTTGACCAGCTACTGGTTTGCTGACTGGGGCTCCACACGCGCGGTGGTGCTGGAATGATGGTGGTCTGACAGGAGGGGTTAGAGCACCCGAATGGGCCCTCTGCTCTTATCTAGTCTGTCCTGTGGCCTCCTCCATGCTGGGAGCTTGCTACAAGGGAGCATGTATGCCAGAGTCTTCCAGAAGAAAAGTTCTAGGTCGAGCAGTAACCTGATTGCTCATCCGTGAAGTGTGGATCCTTCCCTCTCCATTTCTCATTTAAAGGATGAGTGGGCCCCTGAAGACTATTTAATTCCCCTCCCCTCCCCTCCCTTCCCCTCCCTTCCCCTCCCTTCCCCTTCCCTCCCCTTCCCTTCCTTCTTCTTCAGATGGTGTCTCACTCTGTCACCCAGGCTGGATGGAGTGCAGTGGCACAATCTTGGCTCACTGCAATCTCTGCCTCCTGGGTTCAAGCAATTCCCCTGCCTCAGCCTCTCGAGTAGCTGGGATTACAGGTGCATGGCACCACACTCAACTCATCTTTGTATTTTTAGTAGAGAAGGGGTTTCACTATGTTGGCCAGGCTGGTCTCGAATTCCTGACCTCAAACGCTCTGCCTGCCTTGGCCACCCAAAGTGTTGGGATTACAGACGTGAGCCACCCGGCCCGGCCAAGGGGTGATTTTTTAAAAATACCGATTTCTTTTCTTTAATGACCATTGATTTATTTAGAGTTTCTCTTCTTTTTGAATAAACTTTGATCACGTATACTTTCCTATTTCTCTATTTCATTTGTGATTCTTAAAACTTCCATTCTATCTGTAATTTCATACTCTTTTCATTCCTAATATTAGATATTTGTGCCTTTACTCTTCTTTTCCTTGATTAATCTTGCTAGACGTTCTTCTGTTTTACATGTCATTCCAAAGAGCCAGCTTTGGGCTTTGTTCAACATTTTGTAATTGTTGATTTCCTTTTCACCAATGCTCTTACCTTTATTGTTTATTTCCTTCCACTGTTGTTTTTTTTTTGAAGCTTCTTTAGTTAGGTGAAAGCTTTACACATGTATGTTTCAATCACTCTTGATTTAAAGTAAATGCACTTAAGATTATATATTTCTCCATAAATGTCCTTTTAGTTGCATCCTGCAAATTTTGTTTTGTATTGATTTCTTTTCCACACTAGCAAATATTTCATAATTCCCACTGGGATATCTGTTGCCTTTGAGTGGGCTTAGTGAATAACTTCCCTTTCCCTCCTGGATTTGAATTAACTGAGAGACAGGATAAGAGTCAGCAGAAGAGGGCAAAATTTTGTGTGTGTGTGGTTAAAACATTTTTTTTTTTTCGTGGAGATGGGGTCTTGCTTTGTTGCCCAGGCTGATCTCGAACTCCTGGCTTCAAGTGGTCCTCCTGTCTTGGTCTCCCAAAGTGCTGGGATTACAGATGTGAGCCACCAAACCCGGCCTTAAAAAATCATTTTCTAAAAAAACGGATAGAAATAAGATTGGAGGACGAGGGTAGGTAAAACAGCCAAATGAGTTTCTGAAAATGGGGATTTGGCCACCTTAATCCCTGGTCACTGTGAAGCTGGAGGTGGCAGGTGCAGGAGCAGAGAATGACCACTATCTGTGGGTAGCTCACTCACTCCCAGGAAGAGAAAGGGACTGGTGAGTCACGTGGGCCCATCTTATGGTTTCCACATTCACCAATGAGGTAAGTCACCCTTCCTCCAGGCCTGAGGGTGGAAAGGGGAAGGGAGAGGCTGGGTGTGTCATGCAGATTTAGCTCCCCCCACATGGAAGGAAGCATCAGGATTAGGAAATAAACGTTCCTACAACAATTTCCTCTTGAACCTATGAGATAGAAGTGTGCTTCTTAGTTTTCTTTTTTCTTTCTTTCTTTTTTTTGAGACATTGTCTCGCTCTGTCACCAGGCTGGAGTGCAGTGGTGCGATCTCTGCTCACTGCAACTTCCGCCTCCTGGGCTCAAGCGATTCTCATACCTCAGCCTCCCGAGTAGCTGGGATTACAGGCGCCCACCATCACACTCGGCTAATTTTTGTATTTTTAGTAGAGATGGGGTTTCACCATGTTGGCCAGTATGGTCTCAAACTCCTGACCTCGAGATCTGCCAGCCTCGGCCTTCCAAGTGCTGGGATTACAGGCCTGAGCCACCGTGCCCGGCTGCTTCTTAGTTTTCAGAGAGTTGTTGGCTGGGTGTGGTGGTGTGTACCTGCGATCCCAGCACTTCAGGAGGCTGAGAGGTAAGGATTGCTTGAGTCCAGGAGTTCCAGACCAGCCTGGGCAACATCACAAGACCCCATCTCTCCAAAAAATTTAAAAATTACCCAGACATGGTGGCATACACCTGTAGTCCCAGCTACTTGAGAGGCTGAGGTGGGAGAATTGCTTGAGTCTGGGAGGTTGAGGCTGCAGTGAGCTGTGAATATGCCACTGCACTCCTGCCTGGGCAACAGAGCAAGACTCTGTCTCAAAAAAACAAAAAAAAAGAGGCCAGGCGCAGTGGCTCATGCCTATAATTCCAGCACTTTAGGAGGCTGAAGGGGTTGGATCCCTGAGGTCAGGAGTTCGAGACAAGCCCGGCCAAAATGGTGAAACCCTGTTTCTACTAAAAATTAAAAAATTAGCCAGCGTGGTAGTGGGCATCTGTAATCCCAGCTACTTGGTAGGCTGAGGTAAGAGAATCGCTTAAACCCAGGAGGTGGAGGTTGCAGTGAGTCGAGATTCTGCCACTGCACTCCAGCCTGGGTGACAGAGCAAGACTCTGTCGAAAAAAAAAAAAAAAAGAAAGAAAGAAAAGAAAACATAGGAACCTGGGTCTCCGACAACTTGGAGCTGCCATATGACTATTTATCCCCCGACTGTGACTTAGGGAGAAATAAAATTCTATCTTTGTGAGCTGCTAGTATTTTGGATCTCTGTCAGAGCAGCTGAACTTACATCCTGCTATAATAACTAGATTTACCAATATCATTCACTGAATTATTTGTTCACTACTGCTCCTTACTACTCCTTCCCTTTTGATTTGTATTTCTTCTTGGCAGAGAATCTCTCTTAAGAGTTTTTGCAGCAAAATTTGAGGGTGAGAAGTCGTGGGATTTGTAGGTTTCAAAATGTTTTCCTCTCCAAGTGGATAGTGTCATAATAAAAAAGAAGAAAACATTTTCCTTTTGCTCTCACTCCTTTTTTTTTTTTTTTTTTTTGAGATGGAGTTTTGCTCTTGTTGCACAGGCTGGAGTGCAATGGCGTGATCTCAGCTCACTGCAACCTCTGCTTCCCAGGTTTAAGCGATTCTTCTGCCTCAGCCTCCCAAGTAGCTGGGATTACAGGCATGTGCCACCATGCCTGGCTAATTTTGTATTTTTAGTAGAGATGGAGTTTCTTCATCTTGGTCAGGCTGGTCTTGAACTACGTACCTCAGGTGCTCCACCTGCCTCGGTCTCCCAAAGTGCTGAGATTACAGACATGAGCCACGGCACCTGACCTTTCTTTCTTTTTTTTTTTTTTTGGAGATAGAGTTTAGCGCTGTCACTTGTACTGGACTGCAATGGCATGATCCGGAGTCACTGCAGCCTCAATCTCTCAGGCTCAAGTAATTGTCTCACTTCAGCCTCCCAAGTAGCTGAGATTATAGGTATGTGCCACCACGCCCAGCTAATGTTTAAATTTTTTGTAGCAACAGGGTCTTGCTAAATTACCAGGGCTAGTCTCAATTCCTGGGCTCAAGTGAACCTTTCGCCTTGGCCTCCTATACTGCTGGGATTACAGGTGTGAGCCACCGCACCCAGCCTGCTCTCACTCTTTACTGATATTTTAGCTAGGTATATTATTCTGAGTTGGTAGTTAATTTTCCTTATTCCACTGCTTTCCTGCCTCTTTTGTGGCTCTGAAGAGTTCTGCTATTGGTTTGTCATTTCTTTATCAGTAATTATTTTTCTCCCTCAAAGTTGCTTTTAAGATTTTCTCAAAAAAAAAAAAAAAAACCAGGCATGGTGGCTCACGCCTGTAATCCAAGCACTTTGGAGGCCAAGAAGGGCGGATCACCTGAGGTCAGGAGTTCAAGACCAGCCTGACCAATATGGTGAAACCCTGTCTTTAAAAAAAAAAAAAAAAAGATTTTCTCCATTCTGAATTACAGCATATCATATGAAATGTGTATTTTTACTTATTTAGCTTGGCTTTCATTGGGCTTCTTTATTCTGAGAACTTTCTTTTTGAGAATTCTTAGCTATTTTGTCTTTGAATATGCCTCTATTGGCATTCTCTCTCTATCATACTTCTGGAAATTCCTGTCATACAGATGTTTGGCCTTCTAATATTATCCGCCATTTCTCCTAATTTCTCTTGGATTTTTTTTTTTTTACCATTTTTGCTGTATTGCCTTCTATGTGAATTTTTTGGTGCTAGCTTTCTATTATCCACCTCTCTGTGTTTAGTCAAGAGTTTATTCTGTCTCTTGGGCTTTTATGTATGTATTTATTGAGACAAGGTCTTGCTCTGTCGCTCAGGCTGTGGCGCAGTAGTGTAGTCATGGCTCACTGCAGCCTCAGCCTCCTGGGCTCAAGTAATCCTCCCACCTCAGCCTCCCGAGTAGCCCAGCTAATTAAAAATATATATTTTGTCCAAAAAAAAAATTGAAAATAAAAAAAGGCCAGGCACTGTGACTCACACCTGTACTCCTAGCACTATGGGAGGCCAAGGCAGGTGGAACATTTTAGGCCAGGAGTTCAAGACCAGCCTGGACAACATGACCTTGTCTCTACTAAAAGTACAAAAATTAACTGGGCATGGTGGTGCATACCTGTAATCCTAGCTACTGGGGAGGCGGAGGCATGAGGATTGCTTAAATTCGGGAAGTGGAGGTTGCAGTGAGCCAACATTGTGCCACTGCAATCCAGCCTGGGTGATAGAGTGAGACTCTCTGTCTTGGAAAAAAAAAACTTGCCAGGCACAATGGCTCACACCTGTAATCCCAGCACTTCGGGAGGCTGAGGCAGGCGGATCACCTGAGGTCAGGAGTTTGAGACCAGCCTGATCAACATGGAGAAACCTTGTCTCTACTAAAAATACAAATTTAGCTGGGTGCAGTGGTGCATACCTATAATCCTAGCTACTTGGGAGGCTGAGATAGAAGAATTGCTTGAACTCAGGAGGCAGAGGTGGCGGTGAGCCAAGATTGCACCATTGCACTCCAGCCTGGGCAACAAGAATGAAACTCCGTCTCAAAAAAATAATTAACTTTTTTGTAGAGACAGGTCTCACCATGTTCCCAGGCTGGTCTTGAACTCCAGACCTCAGGTGATCCATCTGCCTTGACCTCCCAAAGTGCTAGGATTACAGGCGTGAGCCACCAACCCTGGCCTCTGTTAATAGTGTTTTTTGATGAAGAAAAATCTCTATTTTAATGAACACCATTTGGTTACTTTTTTTTTTTTTAAGGTTATTTCAGGCCAGGTGCAGTGGCTCATGCCTATAATCCCAGCACTTTGGGAGGCCGAGGCGGGAGGATCACGAGGTCAAGAGATCGAGACCATCTTGGCCAACATGGTGAAACCCCATCTCTACTTAAAATACAAAAGGATTAGCCAGGTGTGGTGGCACGCACCTGTGGTCCCAGCTACTCGGGAAGCTGAGGCAGAAGAATCGCTTGAACCCAGGAGGGGGATGTTGCAATGAGCCAAGATTGCGCCACTGTGCCTGGTGACAGAGCAAGACTCTGCCTAAAAAAAAAAAAAAAAAAGATTAGTTAATGGCAGGAAGCAGTGACACACACCTGTAATCCCAGCACTTTAGGAAGCCAAGGAGGGTGGATCACGAGATCATGAGTTTGAGACCAGCTGGCCAACATGATGTAACCCCGTCTCTACTAAACCTTCAAAAATTAGCTGAGCATGGTGGTGGATGCCTGTAATCCCAGCTACTTGGGAGGCTGAGGCATGAGCATCGCTTGAACCTGGGAGGTAGGGGTTGCAGTGAGCCAAGATTGCACCATTGCACGCCAGCCTGGGCGACAGAGCAAGACTCCATCTCAAAAAAAAAAAATTAATTCATTTCCTGTCCTATCTTTTCTTAGTCCAAGGCAACTGATTTTTTAAGTGTTGACATTTTGTCCAGGCACTTTGATCAATTTACTTATAGATGCTAATCACTTATTTGTTAATTCATTTATTTGCCTCATATGTATACAGTCACGTTGTCTGTGAGAAGTGACAGTTTAAATTCTTTCTTTTTCATCGTTACACTTGAAATTTATTTTTCTTACTTTATTGCACTGAATAGTTTCTACTGTACAAAGTTGGATAGAAGTGGTGATATTCAGTGGTGAATAGCCTTATTTTCTTCCTAACCCGTGAAGGAAATCTTTAAATATTTTACCTTGCTTTTTTTTTTTTTTTTTTTTGAGACAGCGTCTCATTCTGTTGCCCAGGCTGGAGTGCAGTGGCGTGCCATCTCAGCTCACTGAACCTCCACCTCCCAGACTCAAATGATTCTCATGCCTCAGCCTCCCAAGTAGCTGGGATTACAGGAGTAAATCATCACATCCAGCTAATTTTTTGTATTTTCAGTAGAGATGGGGTTTCACTATGTTGGCCAGGCTGGTCTTGAACTCCTGGGCATAAACAATCCACTCGCTTTGGCCTCCCAAAGTATTGGGATTAGAGGCGTGAGCCTCCACACACAGCCTATTTCTAGTTGTTAAGAATTTTTATTCTGGATAAATATTAAATGTATTTATTTATTTATTTTTGAGACATTCTCTAAGCTGGAGTGCAGTGGCATGATCATAGCTCACTGTAACCTCGAACTCCTGGGCTCAAGTGATCCTCTGCCTCAGCCTCCTGAGTTGCTGGGACTACCGGCACCCACCACCACACCTGGCTACTTTTTAAATTTTCTGTAGAGATGGGGTCATGCTATGTTGTCCAGACTTGTCTTGAACTCCTGTGCTTAAGGGATCTTCCCACCTCAGCCTCCCAAAGTGCAGAGTTTACATATGTGAACCACTGTGCCCAGCCTTATATTGGCTGATTTTTTTAACTCTTAAAATTACTGAATCACTCTTGCTTCCTAGAATAAATCCTGCTTGGTCAAGGTATGATATTGATAGCAGTTGATATTGTTTTTTAGAACTTTGCCATTTTAATAAGTGTGTAATAGAATCCCAATGTGGTTTTCATATAAATTTCCTTAGTGACTAGGGAATGACATTGAGTTTCTTTTCATTCATTTACTTACCATTCATATATCTTCTTTGATGAAGTGTCGGTTCAAATCGCTTGCCCATTTAAACAATTGTATTATGGCTGGGTGCGGTGGCTCATGCCTGTAATCTGCACTTTCGGAGGCCGAGGTAGTCGATTGCTTGAGGTCAGGAGTTTGAGACCAGCATGGCCAACATGGTGAAACCCCGTCTTTACTAAAAATACAAAAATTAGCCAGGTGTGGTGGCTCCTGCCTGTAATCTCAACTACTTGGGAGGCTAAGCCAGGAGAATAGCTTGAATCCGGGAGGAGGAGGTTGCAGTGAGCCAAGATGGCACCATTGTACTCCAGCCTGGTCAACATGGAGTAAAACTCCGTTTCAGAAAAAAAAAAAAAATTGTATTGTCTTTTTTTTTTTTTTTTTTTTTTTTGATACAGGGTCTTGGTCTGTAACCCAGGCTGGAGTGCGGTGGTGTTATCATGGGTCAGTGGTACAACTTTGACCTCCCAGGCTTAAGTGATCCTCCCATCTCAGCCTCCTGAGTAGCTGAGACCACAGATGTGCACCACTACACCTGGCTAAGTTTTGTATTTTTTGCTACAAATTGGGTTTCACCATGTTGCCCAGGCTAGTCTCAAACACTTGGGCTTAAGCGACCTATGAACCTTGGCTTCCCAAAGTGCTGGGATTATAGGCGTGAGCCACTGTGCCTGGCCAGTTTGTCTTTTTATTGTTAAGCTCTGAGAGTTTTGTTTTGTTTTGTTTTGTTTTGTTTTGTTTTGTTTTTGAGACAAAGTCTCACTCTGTCGCCGCCCAGGCTGGAGTGCAGTGGCATGATCTTGGGTCACTGCAACCTCTGCCTCCTGGGTTCAAAGGATATTCCTGCCTCAGCCTCCCGAGTAGGGATTACAGGCGCAGGCCACCATGCCTGGCCAAGTTTTGTATTTTTAGTAGAACAGGGTTTCACCGTGTTGGTCAGGCTGGTCTCGAACTCCTGACCTCGTGATCTTCCCTCCTCGGCCTCCTAAAGTGCTGGGATTACAGGTGTGAGTCACTACACCTAGCCCAAGAGTTCTTTATATAATCTGGTTATAAATCCTTCATTGGATATTTGGTTTGCAAATATTTTCTCCCAAACTGTGACTTATTTTTTCATTCTTTTATTTTTATTTTTTTGACAGGGTCTCACTCTGTCACCCAGGCTGGAGTGCAGTGGCGGGATCTCGGCTCACTGCAAACTCTGCTTCCCGGGTTCAAGCAATTCTCCTATCTCAGCCTCCTAAGTAGCTGGGATTATAGACATGTACTACCATGCCTGGCTAATTTTTGTATTTTTAGTAGAGACGGGGATTCACCACATTGGCCAGGCTACTGCCTGTAGTCTCAGCTACTTGGGAGCCTGAGGCACGAAAATTGCTTGAACTTGGGAGGTTGCAGTGAGCCGAGATCACACTTCTGCACTCCTACCTGGGTGATAGATTGAGACTCTGTCTCCAAAAAAAAAAAAAATCACTTGGCCACATTTGTGTGGTTCCGTTTATGAATTCTCTGCTCCATTGACCTGTATATCTATCCCTTTACCAATCCCACACTGTCTGCTTACTGTAGATTTATATTAATAGCAAGTCTTAAAATCAGATGATGTCAGTCTCCTTTGTTCTTTTTAAAAATTCTTGTTATTCCAATTTGTTTTCTTTTTCATATAAATTTTGGAATTAGCTTGTTGATTTCTACTAAAAATTATCCTTAGATTTTCTTTTTTCTTTTCTTGAGACAGAGTTTTGCTCTTGTTGCCAGGCTGGAGTACAGTGGCATGATCTTGACTCGCCCACAACCTTGCCTGCTGGGTTCAAGTGATTCTCCTGCCTCAGTCTCCTGAGTAGCTGGGATTACAGGCATGTGCCCCCACGCCTGGCTAAATTTTGTATTTTTAGTAGAGGTGGGATTTCTCCATGTTGGTCAGGCTGGTCTTGAACTCCTGACCTCAGGTGATCCACCCACCTTGGCTTCCCAAAGTGCTAGAATTACAGGCGTGAGCCACTGTGCCCAGCCTCTCCTTAGATTTGCTTTGGGATTGGATTGAATCTATAGATCAAGTTGACAACAATTGACAGCTTAACAGTATTGAATCTTCTAATCCATGAACATGGTATGTGTCTCCATTTATTTAGGTATTCTTTGATTTATCATATTAATGTTCTGTAGCCTTCAGCATACAGATTTATACTCAAATATTTATTTTTTTCAGTGCTATATCTTAGTTTTCATTTCTAATCATTCATTGAGAGTATATAATATTTATTTTTTATATTTGTATATTGATTTGCATTCTGTGACCTTGCTAAACTTATGAGTTCTATGGGATTTTTAAACATACACAGTCTTTTTTTTTTTTTTTGAGACAGAGTCTCACTATATCACTCAGGCTGGAATGCTGTGGTGTGCTTCCAGCAAACTGCAACCTTC
Source organism: Cheracebus regulus (assembly GCA_963574635.1). NCBI lineage: Eukaryota > Metazoa > Chordata > Mammalia > Primates > Pitheciidae > Cheracebus > Cheracebus regulus. The sequence goes on from CAUYQU010090450.1 coordinate 33,059, forward strand.
ACCTCCCAGGTTCAAGTGATTCTCATGCCTCAGCCTCCTGAATAGCTGAGATTACAGGCATGTGCTACCACGCCTGCCAATTTTTGTATTTTTGGTAGAGACATGTTGACCAGGCTGGTCTTGAACTCCTGACCTCAAGTGATCTGCCTATCTCAGTCTCCCAAAGTGTTGGAATTACAGACATGAGCCACCATGCCTGGCCAATGTATATAGTCTTCTTGTGTGTGGAGAGAGGCAGATTTCTTTCTTTCTTTCCAAGCCGTATGTCTTTTCCCCTTGCCTTATTGGGTTGGCTAGGAATTCCTTTATGGTGTTGACTAGGGGTAGTGACAGAAAACAACCTAGCCTCATTCCTTATTTTAAGGGAGAAAACATTCAGCCCTTCACTATTAAGTATGATCTGAACAATCCAACACCAAATCTCAAACCAAAGGTTTGCTTTCCAGGGCCACTGTCTGGGGCTTGAGAACTGAGGTAAAAGTGAAAGGCTAGTGAAGTGTTAGGGAGCACAATCACAGGAAAGCTAGAAGGAGGGAAATAGGAACAAGGGGAGAACCCATATGAAAGTTATTTGATCTGTCCACTGCTTGATGTTAATCACTGTTGATTTCTTGGTCTCGGGGAGCCATCTTGCACATGCATAGGCATTGAGTGGATCCCATGGCATTTCAAGTACAAGCAGGGAGAAGCCCGTGGGGGCCGGAGGTGAGAATGCCATCAAGTTGTTCCTGCGCGGAGCTGTGCCCTTGTGGAACCGGTTCAGACAGAACAAGTGGCCAAGACCCTCATAAACTGATGGAGCTGAGAGGATTCAAGACGGCACATATGATTACATGAGAAACTCATCCAAATGTAAATCTTTCTCAACGGCTTTTAAATTTTCATTTGTAGACACATGTGTAGTTTAAAGCATCAACTAGGTCCACAAAGTTTATGATGAGAAACTACAGCCTCCCGTCCCCCATTCCGGAATTCCTCAGTTTTTGCTCCTAGATGCAAACTCTTTGAACTCTTTCAGCTGTTGCTTTTAAAATTAACCGCTCTATCCCCAAGTAACTGTGTGTGTGCATGTGTGTTTAGTCTTAAGCATTGTCTATCAACTTTCCACAAAAGAAATAAACTGTCTGACTTTCACTGGCACCACTCCTCCTCCACCCCACCCCCACTTCCTGCTCCTTCATTCTCCCGACATAGGAAATCATCATTTGGGATAGCTCAATATTGAAAGTTTACCACATTGTGATTGCATAAATCCTATTCACCCCCTGTGCTATGTAAAACACTACAGATGGCGGGGTGCCGTGTTTCACACCGGTAATCCCAGCACTTTGGGAGGCTAAGGCGAGTGGATCACCTGAGGTCAAGAGTTCGAGACCAGCCTGGATAACATGGTGAAGCCCTGTTTCTACTAAAAATACAAAAAATTAGCCAGGCATGGTGGCATGCGCCTGTAATCCCAGCTACTAAGGAGGCTGAGGCAGGAGAATAGCTTGAACCCAGGAGGCGGAGGTTGCAGTGAGCTGAGATCATGCCACTGCACTGCAGCCTGGGCAACAGAGTGAGTCTCTGTCTCATAAATAAACAAGTAAATAAATAAAAGTATATTTATGTGTTTTCGTGTGCAAATATCTTCATCCATTTTGTTAGATACTTGTTACGCATTTTCAATCTGGAAACTCAAATTTTTTGTTTCTTGAGACAGTGTCTTGCTCTGTCGCCCAGGCTGCAGTGCAGTGGCATGCTCAGGCACACTGCAGTCTTGACTTCCTGGGCTCAAGTGATCCTCCCATCTCAACCTCCCAAGTAGCTGGGACCCCAGGCACCTGCCACCATGCCTGGCCAATTTTTAAATCTTTTTTGTAGAGATGGAGTCTCACTATGTTACCCAGTGTGATCTTCAACTCCTGGGCTCAAGCAATCCTCCCACCTGCCTCCTAAGGGCTGGGATTATAGTCATCAGCCACTGGGCCCAGCTCCACATCATTTAATTTAAAGAAAGTGGCTGGGCACAGTGGCTCACATCTATAATTCCAGCACTTTGGGAGGCAGAGGTAGGTGGATCACTTGAAGTCAGGAGTTCGAGACCAGCCTGGCCAACATGGCAAAACCCCATCTCTACTAAAAATACAAAAAAATTAGCCGGGTGTGGTGGCTCACACCTGTGATCCCAGCTACCCAGGAGGCTGAGGCAGGAGAATCACTTGAACCCGGGAGGCGGAGGTTGCAGTGAGCTGGAATAGTGCCACTGCACTTCAGCCTGAGTGACAGAGCAAGAATCTGTCTCAAAAACAACAACAACAAATACATAGAATACATTTAAAAAAAAAAAAGAAATGTACTTGAGTAACTTGATTGATGATCCCTCTCCCTCTTATTTTCTCCGTTCCTTCTGAGATTCCTGGTACTTGGATGTTAGGTCTCCCAGAACGATTCGTTAACGTTCATGTCTTTTCTCTCTGCTTTGTCCTTTTGCTCTGCTGTCTGGGTTACCCGTATCTTCCAACCCTCCCACTAAGCTTTTCCTTATTTTTGAGATGGAGTCTTGCTCTGTCGCCCAGGCTGGAGTGCAGTGGCACAATCTCAGCTCACTGCAACCTCCGCTTCCTGGGTTCAAGCAATTCTCCTGCCTCAGTCTCCTGAGTTGCTGGGATTACAAGTGCGTACCACCACGCCAAGCTAATTTTTGTATTTTTAGTAGATACGGGTTTTCACCATCTTGACCAGGATGGTCTCGATACCTTGACCTCGTGATCTGCCTGCCTTGGCCTCCCAAAGTGCAGGGATTACAGGTGTGAGCCACCATGCACAGCCATCCACTAAGCTTTGAATCTGTGCTATCCAAGAGGTATTTTTTGTTCTCAGAATTAATCTTTCTTTCTTTCTCCTTTCTTTCTCCTCCCTTCCTTCCTTCCTTCCTTTCTTTCTTTCTTTCTTTCTTTCTTTCTTTCTTTCTTTCTTTCTTTCTTTCTTTCTCTTTCTTCCTTCCTTTCTTCTTTCTTTCTTTCTTTCTTTCTTTCTTTCTTTCTTTCTTTCTTTCTTTCTTTTCTTCTTTCTTTTTCTTTCTTTCATTTTCTTTGACAGTCTTGCTCTGTCACCCAAGCTGGAATGCAGCAGCATGATCTTGGCTCACTGTAACCTCTGTCTCCTCAGCTCAAGTGATTCTTCTACCTCAGCCTCCTGAGTAGCTGGGATTATAGGTGCACGCCACTATGCCTGACTAATTTTTGTATTTTTTTTTTTTTTCATAGAAATGGGGTTTCACCATGTTAGCCAGGCTGGTTTTGAACTCTTGACTTCAAGTGATCTGCTCGCCTCGGCCTCCCAAAGTGCTGGGATTATGGGTGTGAGCAACCGTGCCTGGCCAGAATGTTCCTTTTTAATAACATACTATTCTTGTTTAATGAGTACTATAGCTCATCTTTGGTGCTACTAATGATATATACATATTTTTATATTTTCTTCTCCTTATCTCTTTCCAAAGTTGTTTTCTTTAAAAAATAATCTCTTTGTTATTGTTTGTCTCTGTGTTGGAAGTCCCCCTCAACTGCCTTAGTGACCACTGACTCCTGAGCACGGAGGCTGCCGGGCAGCTGGGAGCTCAGTGCTGGCTGTCCACCCAGAACTGCACTGTGGGGTGATCTGGCTGGGTTCTCTCATCAGCGAGCTCACAATGTCAGTGTCTTTTGGTCTTTGCTCTTGGACTTCTCAGATCCCCAGGGAATTATCTTTGAATCTCCTGCCTACAGATTCATACTAAGCCTGGATGCCAACTGGGAACCTTCATGTTCAGTAAAAAGGCCCTCACTGGATTCCTCTATTTTCAATGAGATGCCTGTCTCCAGCTAGACTGACTTTTCCTCAGTCCAGAGACCCTTGGCTTTAACCGTCTGCAGAATAAACCATCTGTCTTCTGGCTTACGGTAGAGAGAGTCACCTTGGGGGGAATGTCTCTTGGATACTGAGGGCTCTTTAAACTGTCTTTCAACAAATCCCCTGTGATTTAACATGCTCCTTGCCTCTGCTGCCAGAAGCACCTGGTACTCAATTCCCAGCCTTTGGGGGTTTCTTCTTGTTTCCAGGCTTTCTTCACTTCAGCTTAGGACTCAGGTTTTTCATCCACTAAGGTGGTTCTCATTCATCCATCTGCTTTCCAGTTTCAAAATTTTGTTTCTCTTGCTTCACATCCCATTTCCTTTGTCATTGTGATATTTTGAAAATGCCTTTTCTGTCATTTTAAAGGAGTTTTAGGAAGTAGCAGGGATAAATACCTGCGGTTTATTCTGCTGTCTCTAACCAGAAACTCTGTGTTTTTTTTTTTTATATCTAAATTATTTTGATATTTCCCAAAACTTCTTTATGTCTTTATTCTTTTTCTTTTTGAGACAGAATCCTGCTCTGTCATCCAGGCTGGAGTACAGTGGTGCCATCTCAGCTCACTGCAACCTCTGCCTCCCAGGTTCAAGTGATTCTCCTGCCTCAGCCTCTGGAGTAGCTGGGACTACAGGCACACATCACCATGCCCAGCGAATTTTTGTATTTTTAGTAGAGATGGGGTTTTGCCATGTTGGCCAGGTTGGTCTTGAATTCCTGACCTCAAGTGATACAACAGCCTTGGCCTCCCAAAATGCTGAGTGTCTTTTTTTTCCTTTTTAGACAAGGTCTTGCTCTGTCACGCAGGCTGAAATGCAGTGGCATGATCATGGCTCACTGCAGCCTCAACCTACCAGGCTCAAGTGATCCTCTTACCTCAGCCTCCTGAGTAGCTGGGATCATAGGCGTGCATCACCATGCCATGCTAGTTTTTGTATTTTTTGTAGAGATGGGGTTTTGTCATGATTCCCAGGCTGGTTTTGAACTCCTGGGCCCAAGTGATCCGCTGACCTTAACCTTCCAAAGTACTGGGATTACAGGCATGAGCCACTGCACTTGGCCTGTCATTAGTAATTTTAATCACAGCTATTTCATGGTCTCTCTCTCCTAGATCTATCACCTGAGGTTCTTGGGGTATCCACTTGTACTGCTGGTTTTGCCGGTGGATCTCGCTTATGGCTACTTTTGTTTTGTAATTTATCTTTGTGAGCTCATCTGCAGGGGTGTCTGTCTGTGGGAACCTTGGGCAGCCTGGGTTGAGGTCATAGCCCTCTAGCGTATGTCTGCATTTGTTTCTGCCCCGTGCCAAGGGACCTGTTTCTGTGTTAAGTTCTTGCTTTGGGAGTCCCCAGAGCATGTAAGTAGCAGTCTAAATCTCAAATCCCCTGAGGCTAAGTCTATGGTTACAAATTCCCAGAGCAGCCTCCTTTCCCCACTCCAAGCCCAGCTGTGGCAGGTGATCTGCCTGAGTGAAGACTGGTTTTTACTCTTGTCTACCTTTACGCTGAGAATGTAACTCTGGAGATTCTGGCTTGGGGGTGGGTCTCATTTACAATCCCCTGCTTTGTGGAGCCCAAAGCCTCATTTATTGTCCCCATAGGGGCTGTAAACTCCAATCCCCAGACTGCAGAGACCAGCACCCCCATGCTGCCCACACCACACTAATACCAGCTGCCTGATTCCTGCTCTAGTTTTCAGCTTCTTCTGTGTTTTTGTACCCGGGGAGTTCTTTTCCTTTCTTGCAAACTCAGCCATGCATTTAAAAGGATATTTGTTATATTTTGGTCACCATTTCCATGTAGCATGTTGTAGCAGGAAGGTCTTCTGCTGTCTCGTCTGTAATATGGCTGGAAAGGGAAGTCCAGGGTTTTGTTTGGCTATTTTATGGTTTCTTAAAAAGGCTTTTTGTTACAAAAATTAGCCGACTGTGGTGGCATGTGCCTGTAGTCCCAGCTACTCAGGAGGCTGAGACAGGAGAATCACTCGAACCCGGGAGGCAGAGGTTGCAATGAGCCCAGATTGCACCACTACACTCCAGCCTGGGCAACAGAGCAAGAGTCTGTCTCAAAAAAAATAAAAAATAAAAATAAAAATAAATGCTTTTTGCATCTCTGTATTCCCTGCAGCAGACCATCAATAGTGGTTTATATTGGGGAAATGGAATGGAATTGTCCCATTTCTACCTAATTGGCAATTGTCCCAAACAGTGCTGCTGTTCGAAGCAGGAGTCTTAGAGAACAGAGGACCGTGTTTATTCTCTTGAACCTGGTATTCAAGGCCCACCCTGGCCTGGACCCAACCTGCCTCGGGTCCCATCTCTCGGCTGGCCAGTCTCCTCGGCATTCTACCCTCCAACCACACACCTGATCGGAGGCGCCGTGCCACCCTGCTTTGAACTTGCTGCTCCCACCCCGGGCCGGGCTGAATGTCCACCCTCGGTCCACCCATACACATTGCCCACATGTCCCCTGCAGGCCCTGGCACTTCACTGTGGCTGTTTGCTTGCTGTCTTCTCTCCTGCACCAGACTTGCGCTCCCTGGGGGCGAGGCCAGCTTCCTCTCCTCTGTATCTGCGGCATCCTCATCCTCGCGGTGGCTGCATAAGCATCCGAGGCGCTGGAGAGATGTGTGTCTAATGCGCAAACCACCAAGCCGCGTTCCCACTGCACCAGCTCCAAGCACCAACTTTGCACTTGACAACATGAAAGGAGCTGTTCCAGGCCCCTCACGAAACCCGACCTTCACCTGGCTCCCCCGTCCCAGATGGTCCCACACACTGCAGGAGCAGAACTGTCCTCTGGCATTTAATCGGGAGGTGACAGGTCATTTGGGTTAAAATGGACTCTAATTAGCCCTCGTAAGAGCTCAGCCTGGGGGAGGGTGAGAGGGAGCAGGCCTTTGACGAGGTGGGAGAGCCTCACCTGTTTTGACATGCTAAAAAAAGGGCAGAGAATGTTGGGTGATAATGATGTGTCAGCGTGGTTCTCGTTGTAACACATCTGGTGGGGACATTGATAATGGGAGGCTGTGCATGTGGGGGCAAGGGACATATGGAATGTCTCGACACCTTCCTCTCCATTTCACTGTGAACCTAAAACTGCTCTAAAAAAAAAAAAAAAATTAAGCCTTAAAAAAAAAAGGGCAGAGAAAGACTTGGTCACTGGCTCCTCCCCAGCCCTGCGCCTCCCTCTCAAGGCCAGGTTCCAGAGCCCAAGCTTGGGGAGAGAGATCTGTTTCCACAATGGGAACCAGATGTGTGTCCCCCCAAACCTGCGCCCCCTTGAAAGCGAGAGACGCCAGCAGCTCTGTCTGTGTGGGTTCCCTGGCTGCCGGACAGATGGCTGGAAGGAAGGTCACCGTGACCAGCTCACAGTGAGGTCACAAAGCACTTTCCCTCCTTGATAGCTGCCTGACCAGGACACCCTGAGAGGAGCTCACAGAGACTTAGACCTGAGAAAGCACTTGCCCAAGGTCACAAGGCAAGCAGTGGTGGCCCCATGGAGGCCGGGGTCGCACTGTCCTGCATGCAGGGCACGTGAAATGTGGCCAGCCTGAACTGCCGTGTGCCTTGAGTGTGAAATGCACACAGATGCAAAGACTTAGTATGGAAAAAAAAGAAAGTAAATATCTCAATAATCTTCAATAGTTTTTATTTATTTATTTATTTTAAGAGACAGAGTTTTCACTCTTGTTGCCCAGACTGGAGTGCAATGGTGCAATCTTGGCTCACTGCAACCTCCACCTCCTGTGTTCAAGTGATTCTCCTGCCTCAGCCTCCCATGTAGCTGGGATCACAGGCGCCCGCCATCATGCCCAGCTAATTTTGTATTTTTAGTAGAGACGGAGTTTCTCCATGTTGGTCAGGCTGATCTCGAACTCCTGACCTCACGTAATCCACCCACCTTGGCCTCCCAAAGTGCTGAGATTACAGGCGTGAGCCATCATGCCTGGCCTTAACTATTTATTACATGTCAAAGTGATAATATTTTGGATCTATTGGGTTAAACACAATTTTTTTTTTTGAGACAGAGTCTTGTTCTGTTGCCCAAGCTGAAGTGCAGTGACACAATCTCAGCTCACTGCAACCTCTGCCTCCCAGGTTCAAGCTCTTGCGTCAGCCTCCTGAGTAGCTGGAACTACAGATTCGAGCTACCGTGCCTGGCTAATTTTTGTACTTTTAGTAGAGATGGGGTTTCACCATGTTGGCCAACCTGGTCTCCAACTCCTGACCTTGTGATCCACCTGCCTTGGCCTCCCAAAGTGCTTGGACTATAGACATGAGCCACCACACCCGGCAAATACAAATAGTATGATATTAAGAGAAAGAATTCCACCAGTTCCTTTTTTTTTTTTTTTTTTAGACAGTCTCACTCTGTTGTTCAGGCTGGAGTGCAGTGGCACAATCTCGGCTCACTGCAACCCCTGCCTCCATGCTTCACCATGTTGCCCAGGTTGGTCTTGAACTCCTGGCCTCAAGTGATCTGCCCGCCTCGGCCTCCCAAAGTGCTGGGATTACAGGCATGAGCCACCGCGCCCAGCCCCAGTTTCTTTTTATTTGGTTTTAATGTGGCTGCCAGAGCACTGGCGACGGCTTATGTGTCTCGCATTTGTTTAGAGCTCAGGCCAGGTGACTCCTCAGCAGATCCAAGGGACGACGGGCCTCTGCTGGCTCCAGATTAGGTGCTGTGAGTTCAGGCCTCAGTTCCACCACTTCTGACCTGTCTGACCTTCCTTAGCCAACAGGCCCCTACACTCCAGTCCCCAATTTTCTCACCTAAATGGACACAGTTGTGTCCCTAGAGGAACCAAATAGTCTGAGGATTCAAAGAAACAACCAACGGCCGGGCGCAGTGGCTCACGCCTGTAATCCCAGCACTTTGGGAGGCCGAGGCGGGCAGACCATGAGGCCAGGAGATCGAGGTTATCCTGGCTAACATGGTGAAACCCCATCTCTACTAAAAATACAAAAAATTAACTTGGCGTGGTGGTGCACGCCTGTAGTACCAGCCACTCGGGAGCTGGGAGGCAGGAGAATCGCTTGAACCTGGGAGCTGGAGGTTGCAGTGAGCCGAGATGGCACCACTGCACTCCAACCTGGGTGACAGAGTGAGGCTCCGTCTCAAAAAAAAAAGAAAAAACAAAAAACCAACATGTAGGTGCTGAGCACCCATCCATAATGAAACGATTCTCCGGGTGATGAGTCACCCAGTCTCTGTCTTCACCATCAGGCTGTGAGTGCCACGAGGGTGGGGCTTTGTGTGCAGTGCTCAGTGCCTGGCACAGGTGGCCAAGAATGAATGAATGAATGAATGAGCACTTGTTCGGCGCCACTCGACACTGGCTTACAAATGGAATGGTTTATTTCGGCTGTGAACACGAGCCATCTTCAATCTATTTTCCACCTTCGAGTTTATTCCATATTCGTGAGATGCACAACCATGGTAACCAGATTTTTTGAGATTTTTTTTGTGCCTCTGTCCTAATTTGGGGTCCCTTGAAAGCAGAGCCCGCATTAAGGACTTGGGGGTGATGCCAGGAGGTGGGAGAGTGTGGCGGTGGGGAGGCGAGATGGAGGTGTGTGTGTCTGAGACAGCTGTGGTCGGGGAGGAGAGGTTGGATTCCTCTGGGAATTCTGGAAGCAAACAGAATGTCTCCTAGAATGGTCTTCTGGAAGATTCCAGGTAGGGGCATCTATCAGCTGGCTCCTGCCCTCCACTGCAGAAGTTTGCTCCAGAAGCCTTCATCCCCAAGGCAGGTAGCACCTGCGACAGGTGGCCCCTTGCCAGCAGGAGGTGGAACCCATGCTGCAACCCTGATCAGAGCGGGGCCGAGGGCATGTGACATGGCACAGAAAGTGTCTGCCACAGTCCTGAAATTCACAGACACCAAAAAGCACTCATAATGGCTGCAACATATAGACAAAGATCAGTAGCAGAACTTGAGGGATGTGGCGTAGACAGAAGGGGCTCTGGCTTCTGACAATTCCAGCAATTTCCGGCAATATGGGCAATTTCTGGCAAGCTAGCAGAAGTCTCACTGATTTGTTCATTCATGCACTCATTCATTCATGGGGTCGATGTTATTTACTGCATGTTTATTGTACACCTCGTCTGCATCAAGCCCTGGCCCCCCAGAAAGGATGGTAGAATGGAAGAGAGGGGAAGAAAGTCATGATATCCTCTGAAGTGAGGTTTTCCTGCTTCATAGATGACATGTCACTTGCAAACTTCAGCCCTTTCATCTTCATTGGTAGTGAGGCGCTGTTGCTGAATGTCACTCATTGTTGGGTGACAGCACAGCTGAAGGCCCCGAAGAGGGCTCAGCCCTGTCCTGAGTGGGGGAGGACTCAGAAACAAACTCATCCACCCATCCTGCCTTCCCGCGTCCACTTGGCCTGCAGCCCAGGTGCCCTCCTCACTGCCAGGCTTTGTGCCAGTTGCAGGTGTGGTGGTGAACAAGAGGGAGCCCCTCCCCTTGGGAGCTCACAGTCTGGAGGCAGAGAAGTAACCACCCCTGCAGATGATTCGGAGGCAGATTCCAAGCCCTGGAGAGAGCAGAGATGGGGCTGAGAACTGCTGGCTCCTGGAAGGCTTCCTGGAAGAGGTGCCATTGAACATTCACCCAAGGCCTCTGGGCCCCAGATGTGAGCTTCTGGCACAGATCAGACCTGGCTAAACCCCATAACTGGCTGCTTGACAAAGGACGTTGGCAAACCCAGGCTTACTCCAGCTATTTGCATATCATTTGCATCTATCTGCATATGTGGTGGCACAGCCTGGTCTCTTATGCATTTAAATTGCAAGTTATTTGTCTGTCTTTGAAAGCTCTAATTTTTTTCCCCAAGGGGAGCTGGCTCCATTTCCCCTAGTTGCCTTAAGACAGTTGAGCTTGCACAGCGAGGTAAGAGACCGTGGATCTTTGGGTGCACTACGTGTTTGTTATTCTGGTTTTCAGATCACCTGATTATTTTTGAGGTACTCCTGATGGCCTGATACAGACAGTGTTGAGCATGTGCCCTGTGTTACAGATGGAGACACTGAGGCAGAGACTGACTGAGGTGCCCAACCCACTTACCACGTGGGAGACAGGACTACGGTCAGGGGTCAGGGCTCCTGATTTCTGATCCCATGTTGGGGTGGACCCTTAGAAATCATATCTCCAATGGGTTTGGTGGCTCACGCCTGTAATCCCAGCACTTTCGGAGGCCGAGGTGGGCAGATCATGAGGTCAAGAGTTCAAGACCAGACTGGCCAACATGGTGAAACCTCATCTCTACTAAAAAAGACAAAAATTAGCTGGGCATGGTGGCTTGTGTCTGTAATCCCAGCTACTCGAGAGGCTGAGGTAGGAGAATTGCTTGAACTGGGACCAGGGTAGTGGAGGTTGCAGTGAGCAAAGATCACGCCACTGCACCCAGCCTGGGCTACAGAGCAAGACTCCATCTAAAAAAAAAAAAAAAAAAAAAAAAATTAGCAGGGCGTGGTGGCGGGAGCGTGTAATCCCAGCTACTCAGGGGGCTGAGGCAGGAGAATGTCTTGAACCTGGGAGGTAGAAGTTGCAGCGACCGGAGATCACGCCATTGCACTCCAGCTTGGGCGACAGAGCAAGATTCTGTCTCAAAACAAAAGAAATCATCTCTCCGTGCAAGTGATGGGACGATCCCCAGAGAGGGGCGGGGTCTTTCCCAAGGCCACACAAGCTAGTGCAGGAGCAGCCCTGGCTCCTACAGCCCTGCCTGAGATAGCAGTCTCCTTGGCCAAGGCACTTGTTTTGGCTGCTGTGTCAGTGACCCCTGCCACTTCGGAGGGGGACTGTCCCCATCAATACCAGATTTTGATTTCTTCTTATTAGGATTGTTGTTGAAAGCCTGTTGAATGAGTGTCACCCGAGCTAATCTCTTCCACTCAATCAGGAATTGATTTCGCCCAGACACGAGCCCTCTAACTGGCGACTTTCTGCGGCCCAGGAGGCACAGTCTGGGCCATCCTAGGGGGTGCAGTTCCCTTCACTCTGCAGGGGCACCCCTGACATGACAGTGAAAACTAAAACCAGACTTGTGGACATCAGCTTGTATGTCAAAACGTGTCACCAGAGTAGGGTGGGGGTCTTACTCAAAGCAAGCATTGGGTCTAGTCTACTGTCACATCATTTGGGGACCTTTACTTGTGAGAAAAGAACTGTGTAATTCACTCTTTTTCTTTTTTTTGAGACGGAGTTTCACTCTTGTTGCCTAGGCTGGAGTGCAGTGGTGCAATCTCAGCTCACTGCAGCCTTCAACTCCTGGGTTCAGGTGATTCTCCTGCCTCAGCCTCCCTAGTAGCTGGGCTTACAGGCACCTGTCACCATGCCTGGCTAAGTTTTGTATTTTTAGTAGAGATGAGGCTTCACCATGTTAGCCAGGCTGGTCTCGAACTCCTGACCTCAAGTCATCTGCTGCCTTGGCCTCCCAAAGTGCCAGGACTGCAGGCGTGAGCCACCGCACACCGTCTGTAATTCACTCTTAACAATGTGCTGAGTTTTCACCGGGGTTCCTTCCATTCTTCATCCTGCAAGACAGCGTGATTCCCATTACACAGATGAGGCTACCGAGGCTCAGTGAGGTAAAGAGGCTTGCTCAGGGTCACACAGTGAAAGGTCAAGGTGAAGGCTCAATATCAGGGTTGGCTGGTTCCAGACCCTGACAACAGGGCCTGTACTTTCCACTGAGTCATATCATTTCCAATGTCAAGTCTAAAACCAGACCGGACATGAGCCCTCAATTCTAAGTCTCAGGTAGCAGAGCGTAGGGACCTATGAAGCAGACCTGCTGGGAGCGGAGGAGTTGCTTGTGTCAGACTAACTTTCTGCTGGTAACAACAATAAAGTCTGAAAAATATATATATAAAACAATTTGTTCGAAGGCCAGGCACAGGGGCTCACATCTGTAATCCCAGCACTTTGGGAGGCCACGGTGGGTGGATCACCTGAGGTCGGGAGTTCGAGACCAGCCTGACCAACATGGAGAAACCCTGTCTCTACTAAAAATACAAAATTAGCCAGGCGTGGTGACGCATGCCTGCAGTCCCAGCTACTCAGGAGGCTAAGGCAGAAGAATTGCTTGAACCCGGGAGGTGGAGGTTGCGGTGAGACAAGATTGTGCCACTGCACTCCAGCCTGGGCCACAAGAGCGAAACTCCATCTCAAAAAAAGAAAAAAAAATT
>CAUYQU010090454.1:0-13939 GCA_963574635.1 Cheracebus regulus
ATTCTGCTTCTGGGTATTCTCAGCTTTTTTACGCTGGTTCCTTCCCGTCATTGTAATTTTATCCACCTGTCGTCTCTGTAATCACCTACTTTCAATTTAGGTCTCTGAGTGGACGTCCAACTTGTTGATTCCCAACGCTGATTTCTGAGCAACCCACTGCGCCGGCTAAAACAGCGGCATTAAGATTCATGATTCTTTTCTGCTCGGGGGTCTCTGGTCTGGCTTCTCTCTTGAATCCTTTTTTCAATCATGTAAATAGGCGACTCTGCCTTCCCGGAGATCCAAGATCAATCAAAAGGGAAGCTAGTCCCGTTTACTCTGCACCGAGAACCACCACCCCGAAGCGCCGGCAAAACCGCCACACCAGCCACAAGATTCGTGCTGGCGACCCGTGGGGCTCCTCCACTGGGAATCCTAGTCCGTAAGCAACAAAAATTCGTCTGAAAATGTGGCATCCTCTCGTTCTGTGCGCTTTCTCTGGGAGCTACAATCCTGAGCTGCTAGTGGTCGGCCATCCTGGCTCTCTCTCCAGTTGACTGATTTTTCAGAGAGGCTCACTCTGTCACCCAGGCTGGAGTGCAGTGGTAAGATCACAGCTCACTGCAGTCTCCACTTCTGGGGTTCAAGTGATTCTCGTGCCTCAGCCTCCCAAGTAGCTGGGATTACAGCCTGCCCCGCCATGCCTAATTTTTGTATTTTTTGTAGAGATGGGGTCTCGCCATGTTGGCCAGGTTGGTCTCAAACTCCTGGGCTCAAGTAATCCACCTGCCTTAGCCTCCAAAGTGCTGGGATTATAGGTGGGAGTCACTGCACCCAGCCAAACACACGCATTTGAAACAGGTGTATTTTACTGTGTGTAAATTATACCTCAATACACTCCAGGGCAGGTGTGGTGGCTCAGGATCATAATCCCAGCACTTTGCGAGGCTGAGGCGGGCAGATCATGAGGTCAGGAGTATGAGACCAGCCTGACCAACATGGTGAAACCCCCATCTCCACTAAAAATACAAAAAAAAATTAGCCGGGCTTGGTGGTTCGCACCTGAAATCCCAGCTACTCAGGAGGCTGAGGCAGGAGAATTGTTTGAACCCACGAGGCAGAGGTTGCAGTGAGCCGAGATCAGCCACTGCATTCCAGCCTAGGTGACAGAGCTCAAAAAAAGAAGAAGAAAACACTTAGCTCCTCTTTCCCCTTATTGGCTGTGTGACCTTAGACAAAGCTCCTAACTTCTCTGTGCCTTGGGTAAAGGAGGAGGGAGTGATCACCAAGGGTAGGTGCTGAGGTCTCAGATCTCACTGTGGATTCATGCAAGAGACGTTTACAGGAGAAACAGAGGGGCTTTATGAGCTTTCAGGTGGAACTGGAGACCGAGGCCTGAGCAGCTGACAGTGGCGCCTGTGTCTCGGGAGGGCAGGTGGCAGGCTGAGCACGGTCAGGGCCTCACCTGCGTCCCTTTGAACCATCGGGCACTCCTTGCTGACCTGGAAAAGTGAGTAGAGCCATCCCTGTGGTCCCAGAGGAATGGCATTGAAGGCACACAATTAAGAGCATTGTAAGCACGTCTTGTGAGTAGTCAGATGGGCTTGACAGCCCTGTGCCCAGAGGTCTCTGCTGTTTGGAGCAGTGCAGGGTACACACAGCAGTGACAGCCCCAGGCCTGTCCTTACAGGCTCACACATGGGGAAGACTGGCCCACCCCCAGACAGTGGCATCCCACAATGTTGGGACTGGCAGGGTCAGAGGGCCCAGAGAGGGCTTCTGACTCAGACTAGAAAGAGAAATCAGGAAGGGCTTCCTGGCGGAAAGGCTGTTGGAGCTGGGGCCTGATGTGTCTATTGAGCACTTACTATGTGACCTAGTTTGTATTGCCAAGAAAGAGGCATAGTTTTAAGGTTGAAGAGAAGAGGGCATGAATGGAAGGAGGGTGATGGGGGAGAGGCCTTGGCTAAGAGGCAGAAAAGGGTGTGGGTGGGACAGAGCCAGGGAGATAAGGCCGAAGGGAGGTGGTACCAGGTGTGGGGCCTCTGTGGCAGGATCTTGGACTTTCTCCCGCTGATGGGGCTCAGGAGGGAGGAGCTTCCTCAGGTTCTAGCCTTGTGCGAAGGGAGAACCAGGCAGGAGGAGGTGAGGAGGCCGAGGAAAGGCCATGAAAGTGAGAAGTGGCTACAAGAACCACCTGGGAGGGGACACGGGAGGGCGAGAAGACCGAGGCCCCCACTCCTTTCTCTTCTCTGTTCTCACTCTGAGCTAGCCAGCGTCGGCCAGACAGCTTCTTTGTTTCTTTTTTTTTTTTTTTTAGGTGGAGTTTCACTGTTGCCCAGGCTAGAGTAAAATGGTGCCATCTCCACTCTCTGCAACCTCTGCCTCCCAGGTTCAAGCAATTCTCCTGCCTCAGCCTCTGGAGTAGCTGGGATTACAGTCACTTGCTGCCACGCCTAGCTAATTTTTGTGTCTTTATTAGAGACGGGGTTTCGCCCTGTTGGCCAGGTTGATCTCAAACTCCCGACCTCAGGTGATCCGCCTGCCTCAGCCTAGTGCTGTGATTACAGGCATGAGCCACCATGCCCGGCCTTAGCCTCCTTGTTTCTAAAAGTTTAAGATAGAGGCCAGGCACAGTGAAGCCCAGGGAGGTGGATCACTTGAGCCTCGTGTTTGAAGCTGTAGTGACCTATGATCGCATCACTGCACTATAGCCTGGGTGAACAAGCAAGACCCCATATCTTAAAATAATAGTAATAATAATAAATATAAATTTAAGATAGTAAATCTGGCTGAGTGAGGTGGCCACGCCTGTAATCCCAGCACTTTGGGAGGCTGAGGCCAGTGGATCACGAGGTCGGGAGTTCAAGACCAGCCTGACCAACATGGTGAAACCCCGTCTCTACTAAAAATACAAGAATTAGCCGGGCGTGGTGCTGTGCATCTGTAATCCCAGCTGCTTGGGAGGCTGAGACAGGAGAATTGCTTGAACTGGGGAGGCAGAAGTTGTAGGGAGCCAAGATCACACCACTGCACTCCAGCCTGGGTGGCAGAGCCACACTCCGTCTTTTTTTTTTTTTTTTTTTTTTTAAAGACAGGGTTTCAACATATTGGTCAGGCTGGTCTCAAACTCCTGACCTCAGGTGATCCACCCACCTCAGCCTCCCAAAGTGCTGGGATTACAGGCGTGAGCCACCGCACCTGGCAACACTCCGTCTCTAATCATTCTTTTTCTTTTTCTTTTTTTAAGTTCCAGGGCACAAGTGCAGGATGTGGAGGTTTGTTACATAGGTAAAGGTGTGCCACAGTGGTTTGCTGCATCTATCAACCCATCGCCAAGGTATGAAGCCCAGCATGCACTGGCTCTTCTTCCTGGTGCTCTCCCTGCCTCTGCAGCCCTTCCTGTCCCAACAGGCCCCTATGTGTGTTGTTCCCCTCCCTGTGTCAGAGTGTTCTCATCATTCAGGTCCCACTTATAAGTGAGAACATATGGTGTTTGGTTTTCTGTTCCTGTGTTAGTTTGCTAAAGATAAATGGCTTCCAATTCCATCCATGTCCCTACAAAGGACATGATCTCATTCCTTTTTATGGCTGCATAGTATTCCATGGTGTATACATACCACATTTTCTTTATCCAAGACTGATCATTCTTAATTTCTATCCATTTTTGCTCCTAAAGTTCTATAATTGCAGGTTTATTTGATCCTTTGATTCTAAGATTCATTCATTCAGTAACTACCTACTGGGCGTCTATTCTGCCCTATATCCCAGGGATACAAGGGAGAACAAAATGTATAAAATTCTTGCCATCAGAGAAATCACATTTACTGAGTGATTATTATGAGCCAAGTTCCATGCCAGGTATACACATATAACATTACCCACACGATGAGTTAGAGACTTCTGTTATCCGCATTATCCAAATGAGGAAGCTGAGGCCTAGAGTTCTGGAATCCCTTGTTTCTGAAAGTCTAAGAGTCTACAATTCTAGAATAATTCTTCCTCTTCCTCCCCCTCTTCTTCTTCCTTCTTCCTCTTATTCTTCTTTTTCTTCTTTTTGAGAGTCTCACTCTGTTGCCCAGGCTGGAGTGTAGTGGCATGATCATAGCTCACTACAGCCTCGATCTCCCAAGCTCAAGAGATTCAGCCTCAGCCTCCTAAGTAGCTGGGACCGCAGGCAAATGCCACCACACCCAGCTAATTATTTTTTATATTTTGTAGAGACAAGTTCTCACTTTTTTGCCCAGACTGGTCCCAAACTCCTGGGCTCAAGTGATCTTCCTGCTTCGGCCTCCAAGGTGCTGGGATTGCAGGCGTGAGCCACTGTGGCTGGCCTGGAATTCTTTGCACCTAAGATTGTAGGGGTCTAGAATTCTTTGTCCTTAAGACTCTCTTGTGCTTGGAATCAGGTGAACAGCAGATACAGGAAAAAGTGCTGAATCTCATTATTGATCCAGGAAATGCAAATTGGAGCCACCACGAGAATCCAATACATGCATACACACACCAGGATGACTCATATTTTTAAATCTGGTAGATCCAGTACTGGCAAAGATATTTGGCAAGTAGAACTCACAGCAGGCACTGGAGATGGGAGTGAGAATTGGCATAACCACGTGGGAAAACCGTCTGGCCATATCTTCTACAGGGGGACACCCTGCGGCCTAACAGTTCTGGAGAATGCAAAAAAATGCACGCTCATGAGCATCAAGAGATGAACGCAGTATTGGCCAAAACAGAAAGTGGAAACCAACCTTCTGCCCATCAACAAATCATAGATGGAAAAAGCCCATCTCTACAAAAAATCCAAAATTAGCCGGGCGTGGTGGTACATGCCTATAGTCCCAGCTACTCGGGAGGCTGAGGCAGGAGAATCACTTGAATCCCAGAGGCAGAGGTTGCAGTGAGCCGAGATCGCACCATTGCACTCCAGCCTAGGCCAGAAGAGCAAAACTCCATATCAAAAAAAAAAAAAAAAAAAAAAAGGTTCCCTTTACTGGCCTGACATGTTGGTTCACACCTATAATCCCAGTACTTTGGGAGGCCAAGGCAGGAGGAGCACTTGAGGTCAGGAATTAGAGACCAGACTGGGCAACCAGGAAGAATCCATCTCTATAAAAAGTTTCATTAAAAAATTAGCCAAGCATGGTGGCATGCACCTGGGGTCCCAGCTACTTGGGAGGCTGAGGTGGGAAGACTGATTGAGGCCCGGAGTTTGAGGCTGCAGTGAGCTATGATCACACCCACTGCACTCCAGCTTGGACAACAAAGTGAGACCCCGTCTTTTAAAAAATATTTCCTTTATTTATTTATTTAGACACAGTCTTGCTCTGTTGCCCAGGCTGGAGTGCAGTGGCCCAATCTCAGCTCACTGCAACCCCCACCTCTCAGGTTCAAGCGATTCTTCCACCTCAGCCTCCCGTGTAGCTGGGACCACAGGCACGCACCAGCATGCCTGGCTAATTTTTGTACTTTTAGTAGAGATGGGGTTTTGCCATGTTGCCCAGGCTGCTCTTGAACTCCTAACCTCAGGTGATCTGCCCACCTCAGCCTCGCAAAGTGCTGGGATTACAAGCATGAGCCACCGCGCCCAGCCCAGCAACACTATTTCTTAACCTGTTTCCTTTACAAACGTCTCTGAAACAGAACGTTATATTTTAATTGTATACAATCCTCCCCACATTATATAATTTTCAGGGATTTTTTTTTTTAATCCCACTATTCCAAATTTCTGTTCCTGAAATGGCATGGCTCTCCAGGGGGCGGTGGGCAAAAGTTCTGAGCCCTGGCACGGAGACCCGAGCGTGCGCCAGGAACCCACAGGAGAATTTGGGATCTGAAACACCAAATACAATGTGATTTTCCCAGAAGTGAGCAGAGGTGCTGTGACTCTGTGTGACCACAGGGGGCTGAAGTGGCAAGTTCAGTGGTAGGTAATGTTCAAAGTAGAGGCCACAAGCCAGCGCCTCCGCCCCCACCCGACCTCCTGCAGAGCGTGACGCCAGTGAGAGTGGTCATCCATTTCTCTTCCCATCAGCAGGCAGAGACTGGTCTGACTGTCCCTGCGAGGAGGAACAACCTCAACCATCCTGGGCCAGTCCCGTTCTTTTTGGATGTGGAAATTCAGCCTGCCCAGGGTCACTAGGCTGAGAGTCTGCTTGTGGTGATTCACTCCTGGCTTGTGACCACCAGACTCCACAGGATCAGGCAGTAGAGACAGACCTGCCCTGTCCTTGGTGTCCTGGGAGTGTGTTGGAGGGTAGGAGTGACCACTACTGAGACACTGGGATGGGGGTTGGGGACAAGGGATGTGAGTGTGCTATGTCCCCGGCTTAAATGAGGAAGGGCGCACTGTGACCTCGGCTTTCCCAGGAGCCTGAGGGACTTTTGCATCTGTATTTTTAAACCCTGGTGGCCACAGGGCAGGTTGTGGCCTTGGGTAGGGGAGGCACCTACTTCCAGGGAAAAGGCTGGAGTTTCAGGAAAGGTACTGTCCCTTCCTCCAGGGTGGGTGCCATGCTGCACGCTGCCGGGGCGGGTTTGAGAAGAGGGGCTTCTAATTCAATGGGAGGGCTTACTCTACTCAGGGAGTGGCTAGGTTGACAGGGGAGGCATGATTTCCCCCAGCTCAAGTCAAGAAGAAGCCACTAATCTGATAGAGGAGGCAGATAAACCAGCTCCCTCCTGGAGAAATGTATCCTATCGTTTCTAGTCTAATTTGAGGGACAAAACTTAATTTTACTCTCATAGCACTCCTAGTCCCAGGAAGGATTCAAGCTTTACAGCGTAGTGAGCTCTAGTCTGACGGAAGAGGCAAGACCCAAACTCACCCTCAGGGAGGTTTTGTACGAAGGTGGAGGCATGGCCATTATCTTCAGGAAGCTCTAGTCCAGTCTGATCCTTATCCGAATGTCCTCTGGGGAGGAGGGGCAAAACTGCTACCCTCAATTGAGAATCTAGACAGAGGAGGGACACATGCTGCCTCACTTTTTTTTTTTTTTTTTAAGAGCTAGTCCTGAGCCAAGCGCGGTGGCCTGTGCCTGTAGTTCCAGCTACTCGGGAGGCTGAGGTTGGAGGATCGCTTGAGCCCAGGAGTTCTGGGCTGTGCCGATTGGGTGTCCGCACTAAGTTCGGCATCAATATGGTGACCTCCCGGGAGCAGAGGACCAGGTTGCCTAAGGAGGGGTGAACCAGCCCAGGTCGGAAATGCAGCAGGTCAAAACTCCCATGCTGATCAGATCAGCAGTGGGATCATGCCTGTGAACAGCCACTGCACTCCAGCCTGGGCAACATAGTGAAACCCCATCTCTTAAAAAAAAATCAAACTAGTCCCAAACCCAGATGCCCCATGCATCTTCAGGGAATCCATAGGAGAAACAAAACCCACTTTCAGAGATATCTAATCTGAAAAAGTTACACTCTGTCAGGGAGATTCTGATCTGATGGAGGAGGAAGAATGCAATTCAAACCCTCAAGGAACTCTTCTTCTTTTTTTTTTTTTTTTACAGTGGAGTCTTGCTCTTGTCACCCAGGCTGGAATGCTGTGGCACAGTCCTGGGGCAACCTCCGCCTCCAGAGTTCAAGCAGTTTCCCTGCTTCTCCCTCCAGAGTAGCTGGGATTACAGCCGCCTGCCACCACGCCCAGCTAATCTTTTTTTGTGTTTTAAGTAGAGATGGAGTTTCATCTTGTTGGCCAGGCTGGTGTCAACTCCTAACCTCAGGTGATCCACCCGCCTCGGCTTCCCAAAGTGCAAGGATTGCAGGCCTGAGTCACCGCGCCCAGCCATGGAACTTTTACACTGATGGGAAATATGTCTCCACCTTGGGGGCCTCCAAGTCTGATGGCAGAGGTCTTCCTCCCAGCCTTGGGAAGCTCTGGTCTAAGGAGGGAGGCACTCCCCCAACCATGTCAGCACCTTCCTTCCCGTACCTTCTCCCTGCCCTCTGGCAACCTGAATGAGCAGAGCAGGGGGCTTCCCCTCCCCACGTCCCTGGTGAATCCTAAAATCAGGGAACTTCTACAGGAGGACACCATGGTTCCCCAGCCCTGGGACTTCCCTTTATCCATCAGCCCAAGCCCAGGGCCTCACTGGGGGGCCAGACATGCCTGCCCTGCAGATCTCGGCTCACCTGTCCCCAGCCCCCATGACACCTCCTGGTTATTGTCTGTCCATAGCATGCCAGGTTCCACAGGGGCTTTCCATGCCTAACCTCACCAGTGCCCTACCCTGAGAAGGAGGATTCTGTCCCCTCTTTACAAACAAAGCTCAGAGGGCACGGCCTTGCTGGAAGCCACGAGGCCAGAAACTGACAGAGTAGGGAACAGACCCAAGTGGGTCTGACTCCAGAGCCCCAGCTCTTTAGGGAAGAGGATGAGGATGATGTAGGTATGCAGCCCTCACTTTCTGCCAGGCAACCCTGCCAAGGGCTGTGTTACTGACTCAATAGGTCTTCTCAGCCATGGTGTTATTACTCTCATTGTCATTATTCTGTGACTCAGACAGGGAAACTGAGGCCCAAAGAGATTAGATGAGTATGTAGCAGAGCCAATACTCACAGTCAGGTTGTCTGAATCCAGTGCCATTGTCACAGGTCAGTTCCCCAAGAAGGAAGACTTTTTTTTTTTTAAGAGCTAGCTGAGGTTTTATTTTGAACCAAAAAAACAGAAAAAAAAAAAAAAAAAAAAGCAATTGGTAGCTCACGCCTGTAATCCCAGTACTTTGGGAGGCCGAGGCGGGCAGATCACAAGGTCAAGAGATTGAGACCATCCTGGCCAACATGGTGAAATCCCGTCTCTACTAAAAAAAAAAAAATTAGCTGGGCATGGTGGCACACACCTGTAGTGCCAGCTACTTGGGAGACTGAGGAAGGAGAATCGCTTGAACCCGGGAGGTGGAGGGTGCAGTGAGCCGAGATCATGCCACTGCACTCCAGCCTCCTGGGTGACAGAGCAAGACTCCATCTCAAAAAAAAAAAAAAAGAGAGAGAGCAATTGAATTGTTTTGTAGCTGGAGGCATGGGCAAGGGGGGTCCCCAGGCAGTAAAGTCCCCCACGGTGGACTGAGGGCTAGGGCTGAGCCTCAGGTGGGTCTCCGGTTCCCGGTGCTTCCCTGCACAGCGGCCTCCCTGCCGGGCTCTGAGGCCTCCGCAAAAGGCCCAGGCTGGGAGGGTCTGCCGCAGCTGTTCACTTGGCCAGAACATCAGAGGACTCAGGCACCAGCTTCCCATCGAGGGTCTCCATCTTCTCACAACCACAGCCCTGGGGGAGCTGGTGCAACTGAAGGAACTGGAGCCCGCACCAGAGCCAAAGCTGGAGCCCAGGCCGTAGGTGAGGCCAGGGCTTGTGAGGCCCCCATAGGCTGAGCTCAGACCACCTGCATAGCCGCTGGTGGTCTTCCTATGGATACTCAGGTTCTGCGTCTAGACTCCAGCTGGCTCTCCTGGAGAAGGCAGACGTGTATACGGAGCTGGGCGTGCGAAAGATGTATGAACCAGCCTGGGCAACATAGCAAGATCCCATTTCTGCAGAAATTTTAGAAATTAGCCAGGCGTGATGACACATATTTGTAGTCCCAGCTACTCAGGAGACTGAGGCAGGAGAATCGCTCGAGCCCAGGAGATTAAGCCTGCCATGAGCTATGATTGCACCGCTGTGCCTCAGCCTGGGCAACAGAGTGAGACCCTTTCTCTTTCCCTTTTTTTTTTTCTAAGAGAGACGGGGTTTTACCATGTTGGCCAGGCTGGTCTCGAACTCCTGACCTCAGGTGATCCACCTGCCTCAGCCTCCCAAAGTGCTGGGATTACAGGCGTGAGCCACTGAGCCCGGCCCCTCTGTCTTAAATACACACACACACACACACACACACACACACACGCACACACACATGCTGAGGGCACAGCACCTCAGGAAGGAAAGGGGGAAGCAGGAGGAGTGAGCAGTGGGGATCGTCAAGCTGTAATGCCAGCCCCACAGAAAGGCTCTTGCATTAGAGAAGTCCCACACTGCTCAGAAATGGCTACTGCCGCTGAACCCCAGCTGTCACTGGCTGGAGCCTGCCTAGGAGATCGTGCCCTGGCCGGTAAGCTGAGGCGGACCTCAAAGGAGCCAACTGCCAACTGTCAGAGGCTGTCGGCTCTCTCCCAATGCCTGGAAGCAGGACCAAAAGTCATTTTTTTTTAATTTTTTGAGACGAAGTCTCACTCTGTCCCCAGGCTGGAGTGCAGTGGTGCAATCTGAGCCCACCACAACCTCCGTCTCCCGGGTTCAAGCGATTCTCCTGCCTCAGCCTCCCGAGTAGCTGGGACTACAGGCACGTGCCATGATACCTGGCTAATTTTGTGTATTTTTAGTAGAGACGGGGTTTCACCATGTTGGCCAGGATGGTCTCAATCTCCTGACCTCGTGATCTGCCCGCCTCGGCCTCCTAAAGTGCTGGGATTACAGGCGTGAGCCACCGCGCCCAGCCTTTTTTTTTTAAACTTCGGAGACAGGGTCTCGCTCTGTTACCCAGGGTGGACTGCAGCAGCACGATCACAGCTCACTGCAGCCTCGACCTCCCCGGGCTCAGGCAGTCCTCCCACCTCAGCCTCCCAAGTAGCTGGGCCCACAGGCACACCCCCCTCATGCCGGGCTAATTTTTATATTTTTTTACAGAGGCCAGGTGCAGTGGTTTACACCTTTAATCCCAGCATTTTGGGGGACCACTTGAGGTCAGGAATTTGAGACCTGCTTGGCCGACATGGCGAAACACCGTCTCTACTAAAAATACAAAAATTAGCTGGGATTGGTGGCACATGCCTGCAGTCCCAGCTACTCGGGAGGCTGAGGCAGGAGAATCGCTTGAACCCGGGAGGCGGAGGTTGCAGTGAGCCAAGATCACACCACTGCACTCCAGACTGGGTAACAAAGTGAAACTCCATCTCAAAAAAAAAAAAAAAAAAAAACTTAGCTGGGCATGGTGGTGGGCACCTGTAGTCTCAGCTACTTGGGAGGCTGAGACAGGAGAATCGCTGGAACCTGGAAAGCAGAGGCTGCAGTGAGCTGAGATTGCACCCCTGCACTCCAGCCTGGGCGACAGAACAAGACTCTGTCTCAAAAAAAAAAAAAAAAAAGTATTTTCTTGTAGAGACAGGGTCTTGCTCTATTGCCCAGGCTGGTCTCAAACTCCTGGGCCCAAGTGATTCTCCCACCCTGGTCTCCCAAAGCACTAGGATTAGAGGGATGTGCCGCCACACCCAGGCAACAGGTTTTTTCTTGAAGGGGGATGTGAGCTGCCTGTCTCTGTGGCCGCCACTCCCATACGTATATGAATAATAACAATCCTTTTGAAATAATATCTTCCATTTACTGAGACCTGCCTCTGTGCCAGGCCCGCACTGATGTGTGTGAATTCATTTGCTCTCACAACAATGCCATAAGGCATGCACTTGTTTTTATCCTCATTTTTTAGGAGAGAAAACTGGGATTCAGGAGGGCAAATCACTGGCCCAGAGTCACACAGCTGGTACGTGGCCGAACTGGGATTCAAACCCAAACAATTAGATAGGGCCCCATTTACAGATGAGGACACTAGCCCACTAGTACCTGACTGTCCACTGTCACCTCACTGGTACCCCTGTGACCTTCCTTCCTGCACCCCACCTTCCCAGACCCCCATCCACCCACCGAGGGCAGATGCTGATCTCCACACTCCCCCCACCCAATCACCCCTGCTGATCAAGGCGGCTGGCAGGGGCGGCGGGGTGGGGGGGTGTGGCAAGGGTGTCCAGTCTCCCTGGCCTGCCAAGAGAGGATGTCGCAATCCTCTGACTCAGCGTCGTGCGTGCAGACCCAGCAAGAGGCAGAAAGGGGAAGATTAAGTCTTGGCTTAGGCCCCAGATAGGCTGATTCTGCTCAATGCCAGGAGCTCCTGCAGCTGCCAAGGCTCCAGGGTGGGGAGGAACCAGGAGGTGCAGGCCATGCTCCAGGAAGCTGGCCCGCATTCACCCCGGGGGTGGGGCCGTGTGGACTTCCAGCCCTGGGCCCAGACTAGAGACAACCTGACCTTGGGCACGGCCCTCCCCATCCGGACCAGAGTCTCTGTTTCTCTGTCTGCAGAATTGACTTGCTCCCCTCGAGCCTCCCTGGAGGTTCTAGGGGTAGTTCCTCTTCAAGGAACCCTTAAGCCTAACTCTAATTTTTTTCCTTTTTTATTTGAGACAATGTCTCACTCTGTTGCTCAGGCTGGAGCGCAGTGGCACGATCTCGGCTCACTGCAACCTCTGCCTCCCGAGTTCAAGCGATTCTCCTTCCTCAGCCTGGAATTACAAGCTGCCTGCCACCACATCCAGCTGAGTTTTGTATTTTTAGTAGAGATGGGGTTTCTCCATGTTGGCCAGGCTGGTCTCGAACTCCTGACCTCAGATGATCCACCCGCCTCGGCCTCTCAAAGCGCTGGGATTACAGGCGTGAGCCAGCATGCCCAGCCCCTTAAGTCTAACTCTAATCCCTCCTGCTGCAATGCCATCCTCTCTCCACCCACAGAGAGGCAGCCCAGAAGAGCTCCAGGGTTTGGATCTCCATGGGAAAGGCACAAGACTTTCCCTCTCCGTGCCTCAGTTTCCCCATCTAAACCAAAACTGCCCGAGGAGAAGGGGTCTAGAATCAAGCTGGAAGGGTGTGCTTGCTGTCTCCGAAACTCATGACTGCTTTTCCCAGGTCAGAAGAGTGCTGGGGTCACAGGGACCTGCCTTGAAATCTCAGCTCTCCCCAGTTCCTCACTGTGTGACCCGGGCAGTGAGTTCACTTCTCTGTGCCTGTTTCCTCCTCTAGAAAATGGGGATTTCAGCTGAATTTCCTTACAAGGTGTTGAGAGGATTAAGCGGGCCAGTTATTAGTTGGAGTTCAGCTCCTCTGCAAGCAGAAAAGGGTGAGGAGGCCCTGGCCTCGTGGATGGGGTTAGGGTGAAGGCCAGCAGTGTGGACACAGACATAAACTTTATTCGTTCATTGATTCCACAGAATTTTATTTAACCTGCTCAGTAAGCCTGTGAAACAGAATCTGTTATCATCTTGTTATTATCATCACTGTTATTTTGAGACCGAGTCTCACTCTGTTGCCCAGCCCGGAGTTCAGTGACATGATGATAGCTCACTGCAGCCTCACACTCTTGGGTTCAAGCCATCCTCCCACCTCAGCCTCCCAAGTAGCTAGAACTACAGATGCTCCCTGAGCCCAGCTAACTTTTAAAAATGTTTGTAGAGACAGGGATTCACCTTGTGGCCCAAACTGCTCTTGAACTCCTGGTCTCAAGCACTCCCTCCTTCTGCCTTGGCCTCCCAAAGTGCTGTGACTACAGGAAACACCCCGTGCCCGGCCCCATTCCCCATTATTAAAGTCACAAAGGGCCAGGCATGGTGGCTTACACCTATAATCTCCGCACTTTGGGAGGCCAAGGCAGGTGGACCACTAGAGGTCAGGAGGTCAAGACCAGTTTGTTGGGCAAACTGGTGAAACCCAGTCTTCACTGCACATACAAAACTTAGCTGGGCATGGTGGCACACATCTGCAGTCTCAGCTACTCGGGAGGCTGAGGCAGGAGAAACAGTTGAACCAGCGAGTTTTTATACAAAAATCATAAAAATAAAGTCACAAGGAAGACACAGAGAGGGAAAGCCACCCGTCTAAGGTCACACAGCTAGCACATGGAAAAGCCGGGGCTCAGCATGTTGAATCCTCTTTTCCCCAGTGAAGCAGGTCCTGCTATTAAAAACATAGGATATTTGATGATGACAATAATAACATGTAACGTTATATTATTTTATTTTTATTTTTTGAGACAGAGTCTCACTCCGTCACCAGGCGCCAGGCTGGAGTGCAGTGGCGCGACCTCGGCTCACCGCAACCTCCACCTCCCGGGTTCAAGCAATTCTCCTGCCTCAGCCTCCCGAGTAGCTGGGATTACAGGTGCGTGCCAACACG